>CAOKYR010000232.1:0-25305 GCA_948473455.1 Teleiodes luculella | reverse complement strand
AGATGGGCACGTACCCAGGTATTTACCCAACCACCCGGTAAATACCCGTATCTACCCGGTAAATACCCATATCTACCCAAATCAGTGGGTAGATTGAATTCAATAATTTGTTCTAGCATTATTTTGTTTGTTTATGCGCCGATTTCGATGAAACTCGGTTTGTAGCACTATTTTGGCACGGAAAATAGAATGCAATAAAGAAATTTACAAAAATCCAAGATGGCGGCCAACTTTTCAGTTTATAGACTGATTTCGATGAAACTCGGTTTGTGAGACTATTTTGACAAGGAAATTAGAATGCTATGTGAAAATTATCAAAAATCCAAGATGGCGGTTAACTTTTCTGTTTATGGACCGATTTAGGTGCATCTCAGTTTGAAACATTATTTTAGCATAGAAGTTAGAATAGAATGTCAAAATCTACAAAAATCCAAGATGACAGCTAACTTGCTTGTTTATGGACTGATTTTGATGAAACTTGGTTTGTTACATGTATATTTTTTGACTAGAAACCGAATGCAATGTCAAAATTGACAAAAATTCAAGATGGTCGTTAACTTTTTTGTTTATAAAGTGATTTAGATTAAACTTGGTTTATAACACTATTTTCGCAAGGAAATTACAATCCAATGTCAAAATTGACTAAAATCCAAGATGGGGGCCAAATTTTTTGTTTACAGACTTATTTCGATGAAACTCTGTTTGTAAAATAGTTTTGTCGAGGGAATTAGAATGCAATGTCAAAATTGACAAAAATTTAAGATGGCGGCCAACTTTTTTTGTTTATAGGTAGACCGATTTTGATGAAACTCGGTTTGTGACACTATTTTGACAAGGAAATTAGGATGCTATGTAAAAATTGATAAAAATTCAAGATGGTGTCTAAATTTTTTGTTTATAGAGTGAATTTAGGTCAAACTTGGTTTATAACACTATTTTGACAAGGAAATTAGAATGCAATGTCAAAATTGCAAAAATCCAAGATTGTGGCTAACTTTTTTATTTATAGAGCGATTTAGTTCAAACTTGGTTTGTAACACTATTTTGACAAGGAAATTAGAATCCAATGTCAAAATTGACAAAAATTCAAGATGGGGGCTAACTTTTTTGTTTATGGATAGATTTCGATGAAACTCGGTTTGTAACACTAATTTGGCAAGCAAATTAGAATGCAATGTCAATATTACAAAAATCTAAGATTGTGGCTAACTTTTTTGTTTATAGACTGATTTCGATGGAACTCGATTTGGAACACTATTTTGCCAAGGGAATTAGAATGCAACTTTAAAATTGAAAAAAATCAAGACGATGGCTAACTTTTTTGTTTATAAACTGATGTAGATGAAACTTGGTTTGTAAGACTATTTTGACAAAGAAAATTCGAATAGAATATCGATATTGTCAAAAATCGAAGATGAGAGCTAACGTTCAAGTTTATGAACTCGTCACTATTTTGGGAAGAAAAGTATAATGCAATGTAAAAATTCACAAATATCTAAGTTGACATCTAACATTTTGTTTATGTTCTGATTTCGATGAAACTTGATTTTACAACACAATTTTAGAACAAAAATTAAAAAAAAGTCCTAACAAGTTGTTCTAACTTTGCTTCAGTATTTCGAAGAGCTCAGATAATTATGTCTTGAACAATGAAGCACCATGTCTGAGGAGGACTGTAGAACGCTGGTATTTAGAATTCTAGAGTTCTGGATTTGGATATAGGGAAATAACAAAGTTAGATTTCAGCACAAACTTTTGAATGATAATACATTTTTCTTCTCATTTTCTTGTTAAATTAGTGTTACAAACCGAATTCCTTCGAAATCAGCCTATAAACAAAAAAGTAAACCATCATCTTGAACTTTTGTCAATTTTGAAGTTGCATTTCTAATTCCCTTGACAAAATAGTGTTCCAAATCGAGTTTTATTCAAATCAGTCTATAAACAAAAAAGTTAGCCACAATTTTGGATTTTTGCAATTTTGACATTGCATTCTAATTTCCTTGTCAAAATAGTGTTATAAACCAAGTTTGAACTAAATCCACTCTATAAACAAAAAAATTAGACACCATCTTGAATTTTTATCAATTTTTACATAGCATCCTAATTTCCTTGTCAAAATAGTGTCATAAACCGAGTTTCATCGAAATCGGTCTATAAACAAAAAAAGTTGGCCGCCATCTTGAATTTTTGTCAATTTTGACATTGCATTCTAATTCCCTCGACCAAATTGTGTTACAAACAGAGTTTCATCGAAATAAGTCTGTAAACAAAAAATTTGGCCCCCATCTTGGATTTTAGTCAATTTTGACATTGGACTGTACTTTCCTTGCGAAAATAGTGTTATAAACCAAGTTGAATCTAAATCACTCTATAAACAAAAAAGTTAACCACCATCTTGAATTTTTGACAATTTTGACATTGCATTCGGTTTCTAGTAAAAAAATGTACATGTAACAAACCAAGTTCCATCAAAATCAGTCCATAAACAAGCAAGTTAACTGTCATCTTGGATTTTTGTAGATTTTGACATTCTATTCTAACTTCTATGCTAAAATAATGTTTCAAACTGAGATTCACCTAAATCGGTCCATAAACAGAAAAGTTGACCGCCATCTTGGATTTTTGATAATTTTCACATAGCATTCTAATTTCCTTGTCAAAATAGTCTCACAAACCGAGTTTCATCGAAATCAGTCTATAAACTGAAAAGTTGGCCGCCATCTTGGATTTTTGTAAATTTCTTTATTGCATTCTATTTTCCGTGCCAAAATAGTGCTACAAACCGAGTTTCATCGAAATCGGCGCATAAACAAACAAAATAATGCTAGAACAAATTATTGAATTCAATCTACCCACTGATTTGGGTAGATATGGGTATTTACCGGGTGCGTGGGTATTTACCCGGTAAATACCCGGGTGGGTAGATTGGGTATTTACCCGACCGCCCATCTCTGCACACACACAGTACACAGAATACCAAATAGTAGCCAAAATTATGTTTATCTCCAAAAGCGCTAGGGTGGCGTTGGATTTTACAAGCGTTTCATTGTTTTTTTTCTTAGAGCAACGCGGGCCTGTTTTTTTGGTTAGTTGATTCGTTAGTTCACTAAAATAAAAGCGGGTTCCTAAGCGGGCCACTCTACTCGATCAGATAATTAAGTAATATGGCAACATTCAATCAAGCATCTTTTCTATTGGTTAGTCATATCATAATCATAAACTCTAAATTGACCAATAAGAAATGTGCTTGCTGAAAAAATTTTTATACGCTCCTTTACACGCATAATACTAAACATTAGGTTGAAGTGGATTTTGTGATGAAATATAATAAACAAACATGCTGTTTTATTTATAAAACTCTTATACATAAATTAAAATTAAGTATTTATTTCCTTTTTATAAAACTGAAGTTTTAAATGTTTTTAAAACGCTGTGCTTTTTGACGTGTAAAATGTAAATTAATCTATCTAATAGCGAAACGGAGTGTTGATTGTTTTAAAAATAAAACCCACCTGATTGACGAGTTGACTTGTTGTAGGTACCAATTTCATATTCATTCTATCTTTCTTTCTTTCGCTGTGCGGTGTACTCGTTGGTGTTTCTGAAAAATGGTGGTTTAGTTTTGAAAATGACGAATTTAGCGTGTCCGATCCCCTATCTTATGGGGAGGGAATTGGGACTTGTAAGAGATCTTAGAACGGAGTTCTTTAAGAAACGTTTGAACGCAGCGAAGAACCTTTTCCGACGTGATTTGGTGTGCCATTTCGGATGTGTAAATGCTATCGAGTTTTCCAGTAATGGCGAACTTCTCGTATCAGGTAAATAATATTATTAAAATAAACACTTTATTTCAATGTGGGGAGCTAAAGAAACCTAAGTATCCAGCCACAGCATCGGGTGATGTCGGGCGAGTCGAGAATGGTAGTAATAGAGAGGTGGTTACCAAAACAATTCATGTTCGACAGCCCCTGACAAGAGGTACTAAGTATGTATGTCAGCAACAAGTTCATTTAGTTGTTATTTGTATAAACATTTTATTTCATTTCATTAATATGTAGATTTCAATTTCTAGACCATGGTAAAGTGAAACTATTTGTTGCTTTGTGATTAGTATTTTTATCTTGCTGTTAAATCGCGACTACGCCTATGTTATTTATTAATTTTTTCAAAGGATATTAGATTTTATTTTGCAGGAATAAGTAGTGTAAATCACTCTCTAGCCCTCCTTCCATCTTACAAAGTAATCCCATATTAATCTATGGGTCAACTAAATCAAAACAAACTACCATGCATACATGGACACTTATTATGCATAGACATGCCAATAATAGATACTCTACAGAACATAATTTATGCAATAATATACAAGATTTCCTTTAAAAAATCAATTAATTCAATAACAATCACTGTAAATATTATATTCCGTTTCCTAAATAAATGTAAAGATCATAATACATAAATAGTTGTGCTTTATCAATTTACTGTTTTCTAGTATTAATTCAAGCAAGACCAGTAGAGAACAGTCTTAAACTTTATAAATATAAAACTAAATCACTCCTTTAAAACTCCCTATATACTTTAAAGGCTTAGTCTTTAAATCGATTGCTGACTCTTTCTTTGTCAATAAGATAAAAGTGTCAGCAATAGATTTAAAAAAGCTTTAATTTTAATGGATCTTTCTGCAACTGACGGTTACAGTATTGTGAAACAAATAAATTATGTAAGAGTATAAAAACCTGTCAGTGTGTTCAAATTATAACTTAAAATTCAGAGGTTTAACACTTGTGATACCCAAATGTGTATAATAGGGGGAGATGACCGTCGGGTGATGCTGTGGCAGCTGGGCCAGGCCGTCCTGGACCGCGGCAAACCCGAGTGCATGAAGGCAGTCCACCAGTCCAACATCTTCTGCCTCGGCATCACCAGGGACAACCAGAAAATTTACTCAGGGGGAAATGATGACACTGTAAGTTTGTTTTTGGATTATATAATACAAAATTCTTTACTTATATTTTTGTGTGCAGATTCATAGGTAACTAATTACACTACATATATACTTCTAGTATTAAAAAGAGAAAAGACTTGATTGTTTGTTTGCATTAAATAAGCTTCAAAACTACTGATGTGATTTTAATGAAACTTGGTATAAAGTAAGAATAGACCTTGGGGCGTAAAATAGGCTACATTTAACTGTGGGAAAATTCCTCATTCCCATGAGAAAAACTGCTTACGCGGGCAGAGCTACGAGGTGGAAGTGGAAACCTCTAAAATTAAATTAATTCTTTTGCCACGATTAATCATTCATGTTTATTAAAATCCATCAATACTAACCGTACTATTTAAAGATAAATTCTATGATTTCATTTTAATAGACTTTTAAATGTAAGGCTTTAAAACCAAAACTGGACAAATTATATAATAACACTGCATTTTTAGTAATTATTATTAACTTGACTTGACTTTGAGTGATGATTTAACTAATTACCATTAAACAATTATAATTACATCAATAAGATATGCACTTAATTGGAAAAATAATGTAATAAAGATTACTCAAAAATGTAAGAGGTTTTACAATGTTTAAAATTTACTGAACTACCACATCTACTTTTTGATCAACCAACATCTCCTTTGACTGAATGAGATTATTACCTGTTGTTGTAATGTGTGAATGGTACATATCAGTGGATTGCACAAGAAGTTCTAATTGGAACAAATGTTTATTCTATAATAAACATACATTATGGGTTCGAAAATTTTTATTTGGCGAACCTTGAACCCACGCGCCTCTAACCACTGTTCCACGACGCTCTCATTCCTCCCCTTTGAACAGGCAGACTTAAGTTCTTCGTTATTATTATTACTTATTACCAACACTTCATAAGTGGCAATGGGCGGGGCACATTACGTGTAAAACCGACGGCTGTTGGGGCAGAAAGGTTCTTGAATGGCGGCCGTGCGTCTGCAGACGTAGTGTAGGCAAGCCCCCCACAAGTTAAACCTACGATTTGGTGAGGGTTGCGGGAAGCCGCTGGATGCGAGCGGCTTAGGACCGATAGTTGTGGAGATCTTTGGGCTTCTGTAGGCTTACTAAGTAAGAAACGACAGGCTCGAGAAGACAGCCAAATTTTTGAACTCGCCAAAAAAGATAATTTAATTTAAATGACTTAACTAAGTGATGTATCATCCAAAAGTTAAAAAAAAAAATTCTTTGAACTCTTTGAAGCTGTCAAACGCGACATGGTGACATTAGTGCCATAGTAGTTCTGTCAATATTCTCGAGCCGGTCGCTTCTTACGTAGTAAGCCTACTGTCCAGCAGAGGAAGTCTTTCGGCTGAAATGATGACCAGCCCTTCGTAACCGTGCTTATCTCGTAGGTGATAGTCCATGACCTGGAGAGCAAGTGTCCACTGGAGATGCTGCAGCATCAGCGCGCGGTGTGCAGCCTCAGCATCGACCCGTTCAATGACCGCGTGGTGGCCACCGCCGGCAACGATGGCCGATTGCTACTCTTCGACACCAGGCACTCTGTCCATGGTAAATAATAATATCTTTTAATGTTTCAAGCAAATAAAATGAATACCGCTTAAAAAGCTCCCAAAAAAAGGTTCTTACTGGAGTCTGGTGGAGATTTTGCGACTCAAGAGTGCCGATGATTTGGCGAGTGTCGGCCACAGTTGGATCGGTTGTTGTAAAGTATTTATAGTACTCTGTCCAGTAGCGGATGACTTTCGGCTGAAAAGATGATTTAGTCAAAATCATAGACTTGACCTAGATGTCAATGAGGTCAAAACACCTCGAAATACGATAAACTGGCCTAAGTTGTGTTCTTCGATATGCTGCCACAGATTAAATATAAAGGCTGGAGAACACCGGATGCGTATGCGTTCCTACCAGAGAGATGGGAGCCGCTTTCGCTTTAGAAAGCGAAGCTGGCTCTTCAAAACTCTTTGGTTCCTACCGATGTCACATCGGGCGACGTATACGTCTACGCTTACGCTACGTAATCGAGATGAGTACGCAACGCTTGGTGGGACGTCGAATATGGCGCGCCTTTAAATACAACGTCATGAACGCGACGTTGCCGTTCTGCTCTGTGTAAGGTACGGCGTACTTAAGCAGCTCGTTAGCGTCTTGGGAGCTGCATTGCGTAGGGCTACGTACATCGACGCGCATGTCAACGCAACGCATGCGGTGTGTCCTGTCTCATACAGTTCCATACATTACAACTCAGTGGTATGTGCACGTATAGGTATACGCATTCGGGCTGTACTACGAGTAGGCTATTTGACTACTTTTTGGAAATCGTATTAAACTATTCTTTATCACGTAATAAGCACGGTACATTGATATTTCTGAGATATCTACTGTATTTAATAATGAAAATCAATGATAAAGTTGAAATTTTAAAGATCACGCCTAAAACGGTCATCTGACACGTGTCATATAGTTGCAAACTTGCAACCAACCAATCACAGAGCATTCACGTAACAGATAAAATCTCAAAAATTACTGAATTTTATTTCGTAAAATATGCGAAAATTACATATTATTTAGTTTAAATAAAATGGAATATGTCTTTTTTATGCTATTATCTGATAGGATGACCACAATCAATCGTATATTTTGAACTAGCGACCCGCCCCGGCTCCGCACGGAAAAATGGTTATTGTGAGTTATCCTTAAACATATAACGCATGTATTATACATATAAACCTTCCTCTTGAATCACTCTATCTATTAAAAAAAACCGCATCAAAATCCGTTGCGTAGTTTTGCTTACATAGGGACATAGGGACAGAAAAAGCGACTTTGTTTTATACTACGAGTATGTAGCGATGTTGTCAAATACCCTATTGAGGATATTTTGCGGTTGTGCGTAAAAGCACTAATAGACGTCCGGATCGGTGCGCTCCGTACCGTGACCTTGGGTGCCGTCCGGCCAATCACAGACTACTTAGAAGAACGTTAGTAGTCTGTGATTGGCCGGACGGCACCCAAGGTCACGGTACGGAGCGCACCGATCCGGACGTCTGTTAGTGCTTTAAGTAGTAACTACACTACTGTGGTGTGTCGCCGCAGAGTCGCTGGTGATCTCTCGCAGCCGCAAGGCGTTCCACGGCGTGATGTTCCACCCGCAGCAGTTCGGCATGCTGGTGTCGGCCAACGCGAGGGACGGAGTGGCGCTCTGGGACCTGCGCCTGCCCAAACAGTGAGTGCGCGACAACCTACATCATTGACAGCTCATACATGTCCCCACCGAGGGGCTGACTACCCTGAAATCAGGGTAAATAGGCCTTAGTCGACTACGCTTACAATTACGATACAATACGAACATTATAAATGCGAAAGTGTGTGAGCAAAAAACGCAAAAACTACTGATTGGATTTTAATGAAACTTTTCAATAAATAATGAAATGAAATGAAAATATTCTTCATTGCACACAAACAAACAGAAACACAATTACAGATACAAATATAATAAAGAAAATGTACAATTGGCGGCATTGTAGCGATTTTTTCCAGGCAACCACTTAGATGAAGACTGAAAACTTGGATAGATTGATTAATAATATAGCTTATATATCAGAATAACATATAGGCTACTTTTTATCGTGTTGTATTGCTACTTTTTTATGTGTTTCTGATCTTTATATGTATGTACATTTATGCGTTATTAGATACCAATGGGTACTATGGTACAGGCTCTGCCGCCTATTTTGGGGTCAGATGGCCGAGAAGATGTGCCCACAATTTAATTATTTAATGACTCGGTGGCACAATTGGTAGTTCGCCCGGATAACCAAAAAAATTGGGATATAAGGAGAGAAGATTATACAAAACTCCTTCGACAAAAAATGAAGGACTTTAAATTGTTTAGCCTAGTTTCATTCTGTTGTAATAAAGAAAAGCGGCCAAGTGCGAGTCGGAATCGCCCATGAAGGGTTCCATAGCAGCCAGTAACATAATATAAAAGTTTTTGTAGTTCGTTGTGACTTTGATCGATGTTTTAATAATAGTGAAAGGTAAATTGCGGTTTACGATTTATGACGTATTAAAAAAAAACTACTTACTAGATCTCGTTCAAACCAATTTTCGTTGGAAGTTTTCATGTTAAGGGGCTCCCCTATGCTAAGTGGCGCCGCCATCCGTTAAAAAATAATAACTCGCGAAGTATACATTTTTTATAAAATCCGGACGGTCATTTTAAAGATTTGGTGCTATAGTATATATAGCGGCCATAAACTGTATTTATTATAGTCCGCTGTAGTTACAGATAGAAAATTTGCTAAAAACGGCCACTTTTGGCAAATTTTCTATCTGTAACTTCATCGAACTCAAACTAACAGAGTTGATGGCTTCTATATATCCTAAAACACCAAATCTTTAAAATGACCGTCCGGATTTTATAAAAAATGTATACTTCGTGAGTTATTATTTTTTAACGGATGGCGGCGCCACTTAGCATAGGGGAGCCCCTTAATGCACATCATTTATTTTTTTTAGTTTTATCATTCTCTTATTTTAGAAGTTAGAGGGGGGGGGACACACATTTTTCCACTTTGGAAGCGTCTCTTGCGCAAACTATTCAGTTTAGAAAAAAATGTTATTAAGAACCTAAATATCATTTTTGAAGACCTATCCATAGATACCCCAAACGTAAGGGTTTAATGAAAAAAAATTTTTTTTGTTTTATTTCTATGTATGGGGACTATTGGGGACCCCCTAAACTAATTGCTTTTTTTCTATTTTTGTAAGAAAATCTTAATGCGGTTCACAGAATACATCTACTTACCAAGTTTCAACAGTATAGGTATTATAGTTTCGGAATAAAGTGGCTGTGACATACGGACGGACAGACAGACAGACAGACATGACGAATCTATAAGGGTTCAGTTTTTTGCCATTTGGCTACGGAACCCTAAAAATGATCATTTCAATTCAAGAAGTGTTGACTCAAATGTGTGACAACTGCAACTGTACGCGATGCTCGTAAGACTCAACAGCGGTCATTAGTAGGTCAAGGATATTGCGAACTGTTTTATTATTTTGTACTCATATTGGATTGGGTATGTTATATGTACAATTTATGCGAATACAACTGTGACAGCTTGAATCGTAAAAGTAAAAGGAAATAGTTGAATTAAACACTTGATAATTTTAATGTAAAGCCTGACCAAAGAAATAAAAATCCTGCTCTGTGAGCGCCACGTGTATATTTTTACGAATATATGACTACAATTTCCCTTATAAAATTAGTTCAATTGAAATTCTGCAATATGGCGAGGTTTTTTATTTGTCTGGTCAGGCTTTAATTAACATAACAAGCAGGTGGTGCTTTTTATAAGATTTTTTACACTCTTATTGTGAAGGAATACATCATCGCGAGGAAACACGTACACACACACACACATACACACACAAATTCCTACCTACTGTCTTTTGTTGTCTACCATATTAGGGGGCCATTACACTAAGCTAAAATTGACGAGTTACAACTTTAATTTGATGTTTATTGCATTGCCAGTTAGACTCTAATCTAATGTAACCATTGAATTTCTTGTCATATCGACATATCAGTAGACTTACTACGTATGAATCGACAAGCTCGAGAAGCGACATAGTGACATTAGAGCCATAGTAGTTCTGTCAATATGTCGTGTTTGACAGCTTCTTACGTAGTAAGCCTACAGTTGTCTAATATCCATAGTAGGTATATGCTCTGCCTAGTTTGAGTCAGATGGCACATTTTTAAAATTTATTTAACAACATGGAAATATTTGTGATGATTGTATTGCACTTGTGTGTGTCAGCAGGCGAGTGTCACACCCTGTCACAGATCGGCCGATGCACGATGCTCTCTTCCGGGTGGTGTTTGATAGGGATCTTAACGTGTTAGTAGAGAGGCGTGAATCGGCGCTATACGCGATAGAAAGGGAGGCAGCTACATTGTGTTTTTAGCTAGTGCCGTGCTATCTGAATTGCACTTTATTGTAACGGAGCTAGAGTTGCTATTTATTTGAATGATGTCGCTAAGTGAACCTTCTGTAAGGACTACTATTTGGTAATGTTAGTTTGAGGCTTTCGCGCTTAGTACACACTATTTTGTATATTTACGGGTTACAAATTTTAAAATGACCAGTCAGCTCGCGACCACGGCAGGTGCAACCCCGCCGAAACGTCGGGCAAAAATAGGGTGTCGTAAAACATACCTATTTAAGATTATCGCGTACCCGTAAATATACAAAAAAAGCGGTTGTCTGTAAAGTCGGTTAACTGACGATAGTTGAACGTGACAACGACTGTGCCTCTTTGTCGCTCGTTCCGCGCTCTCGCTTGCATTTCAAGCCTTAAATGGAACGCCTCAGCGTTAGTCTCCTCAGTTATCGCGCGGTAACGCCGCATTGCGTCATGTTTTTTCGTGCGTGTAGCCGGCTCCATCGAATTATAAGACGTTGTCACGTCAATAATATTATAATACTATTTAACCCCCGACGAAAAAAAGGGGTGTTATAAGTTTGAAGTGTGTGTCTGTCTGTCTGTCTGTGGCATCGTAGCTCCTAAACGGATGCGCCGATTTTAATCTAGTTTTTTTTTTTTTGCAAGGTGTCTCAATCGAGAGTGTTCTTAGCTATGATTCAAGAAAATATCTTCAGCCATTTGGAGGTTATCAGCTCTTTTCTAGTTGTTGAAAGGATAAAGTAACGGTTTCGTGTCGGGGGTTATATTTTTTTTAATTTAGTGTTATTTCATTGTCTACTTTCAATAGCCAAACTGTAGTAGGTGCATTCCACGGAGGTGTCGGGCACGTGACGCTATTGTACGGTCATTGGCAGGGACAATTGACCCCCTTTTCTTAGTTGCTGTTGCTAAGAGGGGGTCGGTTGTCCATGTAGCACACTTCAAATGATGGTAGAATGACGATGTTTGGGAAAATTATGCGTCACGTGCCCGACAAAAGTAGATATTTCCGTGGAATGCCCCAGTATCTGTAACTGTGTGGTGTCAGGCCGGTGGTCCGCTACGTGGGCAGCGGCGGGTCTCCGCAGAGCAGCATGAGCGTGCGCTTCAACGCGGCGGGCACGCACGTGCTGGCGCTGCGCCGGAGACTCGCGCCCGTGCTGTACGCCGTGCACGCGCCGCAGCCTGTCGCTGAGTTCTACCACCAGGTATCATCACGTGACAGTTGACACACATTCCACTATGCTCTGTTTCATCGCCTAGCATGAGCGATCACGCTTGACATAGTTTTGTCGTGCGTATACTGCGTGATTAATTCACTGTTTTTTTGTGCATTTAATCCCCAACCATCTTTCAAAAATAAAAATGAATGTCAACACAGCCTTTTTTTAGTATTATATCTACTTCTTCTTCTTCTTTTCGAGTCGGCAGCAAACTCAGACAGTCTCGGCCCAAAAACCAGCCACACGAATAGCGTCGTCAGTAGCCTTTATATCTACTATCCTTAATATACTATATAATACTTATAACAAAACAACGAAACTAAAGTAGATAAAAACAAAATCACATTTATCTGCAAGTTGACAAGATAGCTCATGTGCTCATGTGTAACACTCATCCTTAAAATAGCGCTAGATCCAAATTGTTTTTGTATATCGATTCAGAAATTCGTTAGTGAAAGTCGTTGTCGATATTTTAATCAGCCATCGTGTTTTAGGACTACTACAACTCGTGTACGATGAAGAGTTGCTGCTTCGCCGGGGAGGACGACCAGTTCGTGGTGTCCGGCTCGGACGACTTCAACCTCTACATGTGGAAGATACCGGAGGCCGGTGGGGGGAGCGGTGAGTACAACTATCACACAAGTATATCATTCATCATCATCATTTCAGCCAGTAGACGTCCACTGCTGGACAAAGGCCTCCCCCAAAGATCTCCACAACGATCGGTCCTGCGCTGCCCGCATCCAGAGGCTTCCCGCGACCCTCACCAGATCGTCGGTCCACCTTGTAGGGGGCCTGCCCACGCTACGTCTTCCGGCGCGTGGCCGCTATTCAAGAACCTTTTTTCCCCAACGACCATCGGTTCTACGTGTAATGTGCCCTGCCCACTGCCACTTAAGTTTCGCGATTCTTCGGTTCGAGCTATATCGATGACTCTGGTTCGCCTTCGCGGTTGGTATATCATTAAATAAATAAAAATTTATTTTATTCTCTCTTTATTACAAACAAATTGGATACATTAAAAGCAGTTATAATCATAAAGTTTGTAAAGAGAGACTGGAGTCTGTACTAAGTGTAGCAAAATAATGAACTAATAAAGATGAACAATAGTACAGAAGGGACATTCACCTCCTGTTCCCTCGCGCCTTTACCCAGCCCCGCAGGCGCCAACAAGTTGTACACAGCATAAAATATATTTTCCGCTAAATTAACGTCTAGCGGCTTTTAGATCAATTACAAATCGCGTTGGCTCTGTGGAGTGTCCCAGATGTTATTACTTTTTATTTTAAAGGCTGTGATGCTTGTTTGTATCCATAGTAAAAATTTCACTCACTTTTTTTAGAAAATATAGACAACCATTCTTTAACCATTTTATTTTGTTTCTTACTGAAGTAGAATAATAGTTAACGAACGATCGTACTTACGTGATGATGTCACTAGGTAGATATTCATGAGCTTTAAGATCTAGAATGCAAGTAAAGCTTTGGCAAAAGAAAAGTTGATTTGACTAGTCAATCATCAGTTCACCCTTCTTGCTACTTTGTTTGTATTAACTAAATTTTTCACATAATGATAATGTTTGCAGACACAGTAGTGGAGCCTCCGCACATAGTTCTGTACGGACACCGGTCCATCGTGAACCAAGTGCGGTACAACCCACAGTACTGCCTCATAGCTTCCTCTGGCGTCGAGAAGATCATTAAAGTAAGTGCTTGGACTGTAGTTGTATATTTTTGCATATCTGCCCCCCCTAGTATGACCGTTCACACGTGACGTTGTTTTGTCGTGCGTATTCTCTTATATTACTGTTTTTTGACAGCTAGGTAAGGGATATACAGTTTGTCCCAGTGGTTAAGATTTAGGTGTTATAATTTTCTAAGTTATTGTACAAATATTTTATCAACTCTGTTCATACTAGAAGCCTAGTTTTTATCTAGGAATTACATTTTTCTTTACTCCGACTAGCACATTCATTTAAAATCAAGTAAGAAATATACATTTTTTTAAGAATCTGGTAAGCCTTGTCGTTTGAGCTTTCCATTTTCTCAAAAGTTTGTTCAAAGACTTATGTAAAGAAATAAGACAATAAAATAAATAATATGTACGGAAAAGAATTTCAGTATACAAAAAATCTTAAAAATTACTTTGTTTTTCTCAATAGAATAAAATGAATAACTTGGTAACAAATACGTGTATATGTCAGGTGTGGTCTGCGCTGGAGTTCCCGCAGATGCGCGGAGCCCTACTGGAGGAGGCGCAGGGCTCCGACAACCCGCGCGAGATATACACCCACGAGGAATACGTGTCGCTGGTGCACCACAGCGGGCAGGTCCGTACCGCTACACACCGCACACTACACACTACACAATCACATATAAGGTATAGTGTAGGTGTCGACTTGGCAAACACATAATAACTTATGTATGTACAGTAGAAGTTCATAAGTGCATTCATATCACGTTAAAGGCTCGTTATTCTTATTTTTGTGTGATTTGTATATGTCGTAGTCATCTGGTTAAATTAGCCAACTAACTGGACGCCTAGGCCGTTCATTAGACGCCGGCACCCAATTGGATTCCTAGGCCGATAGTTAACTGAACTAGAATCACTCAACGTTTAACAACTTGACGTATTGAAAGCCAGCCCATTCAAGATGACTGACCAAGAGTCAGTCAAGTGATTCAAATTTAGTTCAGTTTTTTACCACCTACGGCGCTAGTAGTCACCAAAACAAATATGGCGTCAGTAGCGTAAACCGAAGCGCAATTTTCCTTGCTCTTAGGAGTAAATCGTGAATGTTATGTACTACTTTGTTTGATAAAGACGCATATTATAGTGTCTTTTATTTTAAGATCTCAAACAAAACCACGTATTGGTGAAAAAGTGTTGGAGGTTAGGAACAATATCCGAAACGTTAGGATGACTATGAATTCCAAATAGTCTAGCAGCGAAAAAATCTGTGCATAGTATAAACTTGAAATGTATTAACATGAGTCACCTGTTATGCGGATCTAAATGTAATTAATAACAATTTCAGTTGCGTAAATAAATAATACTTCGTTATTAATAAATACAAACTTACGAAAGATTAATAATAATATTGCGATTAAAGTTTTCATTAAATCAGTAGTGGTGATAGATAATGCCTAGCCATTTGGACGGTAAAAATTTTATGGAGCCTTAAATAAAACTATCCATATATTATTTTTTGTGTTTTTATAATACATGCTTTAATACATCTTATCAAACCTTATTTACTTAGTTTCATAATAATTGTAAGTATTCGTAAAAAAATACCTCAAGTAATCATAGTCACCCTAACTCAAACTAAACAATATCCAGTTTAACGTAATGACTTCACGATATTCAGTCATCTGGTTAAACGTTGCACTCAATAACTTGGCTAGTCCTACTTCAGCTATTTAGTTGGATGCCGGAATTCAATGAACGGCCTAGGCGTCCAGTTAGTTGGCTAATTTAACCAGGTGGCTGCGACATATAGACTAGACTGTACCGTACTTATGTTTTTTGTAATATATCCAGTACATATCTCACAACTACGCGGAGCAGTCGACGACCGAAGACCCTCGTATGATGGCGTTCTTCGACTCGCTGGTGCAGCGCGAGCTGGAGTGCCTCGCTGAAGAGACGGACTCGCTAGACGGCTCCAGCTCCGGCGCAGACTTACAGGACAACGGTTCTGATTCGTCCGACAGCGACCAGATCGTCGTGGACTTCCTACCGCTGCCGCCTAAGAGGGGTAATGGCTCTTTCATAACTGGTTCAGTTCAGGTTAGGAAAGATGAATGGTGGGGCCGATGTATATGAGTTGACTAGACTGAATCAAAGATGTATAACAGATTTTGTCCTTTCGATAATCATGAGCTTATTTGTTTAATTTTTATACCGTACGGTTTTGTGTAAATTTAAAACCTTTACAAGGTAGTAGCCACTATATGGCCACCTTAATTTTGACCTTATTCACTCGACATTAAGTCGAAAATGAATGCATTTTGTAAAGTTGTTTTGCCTTATGAAGGATTAATGGATCTTCATTACAATTTATATTTAAAAAATTGGTATATCATACAAATAGTAGCGCTTGTCTATGCTAATATTACAAAGAGAAAAAAGAACTCGGTATAAAGATAGAATAGACCTTGGGGAGTAAAATAGGCGGAAGTTTTAGTTTTTTAATTTACTTTTAATGTTGTATATTTGCAGCCAACCCGAACGGCAACAGAAGCCAGCGCTGCCCCGCCCGGCTGGCGCGGCTCGTGGCCTCGCGCTACTCCAAGAACCTGCGCTCGCAGAAACGGGGCGCGCTCAGGTCAATACACAACACACCTTTTTATTATTATTATTATTTACTAGCGACTCGTCCCGTTTTCGCACAGGAAAATGGTTATTGTCGGTTATCCCTAAGTATATTATGCATGTATTATACATATGAACCTTCCTCTTGAAATACTCTGACTATTAAAAAAAACCGCATCAAAATTCGTTGCGTAGTTTTAAAGATTTAAGCATACATAGGGATATAGGGACAGAGAAAGCGACTTAGTTTTATACTATGTAGTGATTGCACACAAACATTTTACAAAATGCAGGTATTAGTACCTTTTGGAAATACTGCAAGCGAAAACAGAACTTAAAGTGGAAAATCTTTTTATTCTTTGATTGTAGTTATATTTGAAAATTATGAATTCAAAAATCGACACAAGTGGAGATATAGCGAAATAATTTTACAATGTTTCATTGTGAGGCCTGACCAGAAGAATAAAAAGTCTGGTCTGGGGGCGCCATGAGTACAATAAATTCAATTATAAAATAAGTTCAAATCTTTTGAAAAAAAGCGCGGGAAACTTCGCGAAAGTAACATCGTTTTTGCTTTCGGGAATTTAAATTAATTTATTTTGTGGAAATAGTTGTGGAAAGTGCGGTATTGTATATATATTTTAATATTTAGTGTGTAAATATTTATTTAAGTTTATTTTCTTCAAGTTATCGGTAAGTTTTTGTACATAATTGTTATATAATCTTTTTCTTTGTATGCTTGAACCCCCCGATGAAAATCGGGGGGGTCCAGGCATCTTTGGCCTGAATCTCCCCGTGGGATCTTCTGTATCAGTTGTATCTAACAATGAGGACAGTAAAATGGATACGGATGGCTCAGTTTCGTCAATTTCAGGCGATACTGGACGGAAACGAACCTCATATATAAGGATTTGTCGTCAATGTACAAAGCGTAGAAAAAAAAGAGGTCCTGGTATGACAAGTAATAACGCGAATCTTTGCCAATGTGAGGCGGAAAACGATATGGATAATTCTATTCTTATAAAGAAAGTTACACCTGAAATGACTCAAACTTCAAACACGACTACATCACGCCATGACACTGACCCATCTCATCATGACGCATCGACATGTAGTACAACTTTAACATCTACACAACCTACACTTCAACCAACTACTCATTCAATATCACATCCCGAATCACGGCAGACAGGCCGCAAAGAGTATTTTAAAACCGATACTTCTCCCTATTTAATTCATGTTCAGCGTGAAGTAAGTTCACCTAACGACGGAACCATTTTACACCCCATCACGTTTGGAAACTTTTTAAAAAAGAATAATGTGCAGAATATTGTACCGGGAAGCGTCAAAAGAATCGGAAGGAACCGTTGCACAGTAGCTTTTTCAAATTTCAAAGACGCTAATGAGTTTTTACAGAGTGACCTCTTACACAAAAATAAATTTAAAGCATTTATTCCAACCTTTAACGTCACCAGATTGGGATTAGTCCGCGGCATACCTACAGATTGGAGTGATGATGACATTCTGGCCAATATTACTACGCCAATAGGTTGTGGAAAGATTTTGAAGATTAGGCGATTGAATACTAAAGTACAAGTCAATGGTTCCACTACGTGGAAACCATCTCAATCAGTAGTCATCACATTTGATGGTCAAATTCTACCGAAAAGGATATACATGTGTTATAATGCATTACCTGTTGACATTTACATATATCCGACTATACAGTGCTTTAGGTGCTGTCATTATGGACACACCAAAACACTGTGCCGTTCTTCGTCTCCTAGATGTTATAAATGTGGTGCAGGTCATCTTGGCGAATCATGTACACGTGATGAAGACTCAGCTTCTTGTATAATGTGCGGTGGGTTCCATTATGCTACTAGTAAAACATGCCCAGAATTTGTACGTCAAAAAGAAATTAAATCAAAAATGGCACATAGCTGTATCTCGTACGCAGAAGCTAGTAAGTTGTTTCCCTCTGTATCCAAATCTTATGCTGATGTTTTAAATACCAGGTCTATTGAACATAAAAATATATCTAATATCTCACACAGCACTCCCAGTTCTCCAGTTCGCAATTCTTATAAAAAAACAGTCTTCTTAAAACCACGATCCCCTCCAAAAAGCCAGAGTGGCTATGATCAAGTGGCACACAACGCTCTTCTTAAAGAGCTTGAACTTCCAACAACAAGTGAAAATGGTGTTGCTTTAATTACAAAAGACACAGATCCCAATGACTCCGTTTTAAATACTATTCTTACTCTAATTACCTCGTTATTACAGTCTAATCTTTTAAAACCGTCCCACGTTGCTCCTATCACTGAACTTTTATCCATGACTAACAGCTCTCATTATGGATTCCAAAATAATCCAATGGAATTGCAGAAGTATAATTCCAAAGAAAACTGATCTCATTTATTTAATTAACAAATATAAACCAACAGTAATAGCTTTATCGGAGACGTGGTTGAAGCCGGGGTATTTGTTTAATATTCCAGGTTTCACATGTGTTCGAGAAGATAGATTTGACGGGTATGGCGGTGTAGCTATTCTCGTTAAAAATTCTATTCCCTTTTCCCAGATTAATATTCCAGCTTGCTCTTTTTCTGATATTATTAATGTTATTGGCATAAAGATTGATGATATTACAATCTTATCCGTTTACCTTTCTCGTTCATCCCATGAAATTCTTAACGAAGTTAACAATTTGTTTGCGAATTTGTCAAAACCGTTCTTAGTCCTAGGTGATTTTAACAGTCACCATGAAAGTTTTGGTTGTGGTTTTTCCGATAGTGCTGGAGAATATTTAGTGAATGTCTTGGATCGGAATAACTTATGCATATTAAACACAGGTGCCCCTACTCGCCGCACAAAACCTAGCGAACGCAAGAGTGCAGTCGATCTGTCAATCTGTACTCCTAACCTAGCATCATCTTTTTCTTGGTTACCACATTCTTATACTTATGGTAGTGATCACTTTCCTCTTATTATTTCTTCCCCAATCCGAAACTCTCCTTTGTATCTTCGCAAACCCCGACTTAAATACAAACTTAGTAATGCTGATTGGACAAAATTTAAAAGCCATGTGGAAACAAAAATTTCAGAACTTCCTGAAATCATCAGGGGTGGTGAATCGAATGCATCTGTGGCTTTCGCATCATGTCTGATAAATGCTGCTGACCAGTTATTTCCTGTAAAGAAAACTCCCTGTAGTACAGTTCCTTTTCCTCCATGGTGGTCTATTCAATGTACTGAAGCTGTGCAGAGAAGGAAAGTCGCTGAAAAAGAATATGCTAAAAACATGTCCGACCAAAATTTTAACATTCTCACAGACACTATAAAATCTACGCGCCTATTTTTAAAAGAGAAAAAACAAGAGGGTTGGAGAGCCTTTTGTGCTTCGTTATCTCCCGACACCTGCCCATCAGAGGTATGGCGAAGCATTAAACGTTTTAGATCAGCTTTCAGTGATTTATCCTCTTCTCGTACAATCCCCACTAACCTAATTGAAGATTTTCTTGATAAGTTGGCCCCACCTTCTGTTCCAGAAAAATACTTATTACCTTCTCCTCATCAATTTATCTCATCTAATGCAAATTCTATTGATGCACCTTTTACTTTGTATGAGCTGAAGGGTGTCCTCTCTAGCGTCAAGGATTCCTCCCCTGGAGAAGACGGGATTCCGTATTCTTTTTTGTCTCACCTCGGTGATCATGCTTTATCATACTATCTTGATATAATTAATTCAGTATTGTCATCTGGTTCCATTCCTCCTTCCTGGAAATCCCAAGAAATATTACCTATTAAGAAGCCCAACAAACCTTCACATGATGCAGCGTCCTATAGACCTATAGCCCTGCCTACTGTACTTTCTAAAGTCGCTGAACATCTAGTCAAAAATCGTCTAGAGTGGTACATTGAACATAACTGCTTATTATCTAACAGTCAATACGGTTTTCGAAAAGCAAAATGCACTTTAGATAACATTAGCATCTTTACTACGGATATACGTATCGCTTTCTCCAGCAATAGTTCGGTAGTAGCAGCCTTTCTAGATATATCCTCAGCTTATGATAATGTCAATCTTACGATTCTAAAAAATAAACTACTCAATTTAAATGTTCCCATAATATTAGTCAGTTTCATTATCAATCTTTTATCACAAAGGACAATTATTTTAAATACAAACGGCGTCACAAAATTATCTCGAACCGTTTTTAAAGGACTGCCTCAGGGTTCAGTTCTTAGTCCCCTGCTATATAACATATACACGCATGATTTAGAAAATTCTCTCAATGGTTCGGTTAATATCTTACAATATGCTGATGACGTACTTTTATACACTTTGGATTCATCTTTAGATCATGCCTGCGATAAATTATCCTCTTCCCTGAATTTGTTGAATTCATGGTTAGATCTCAATGGATTGGAGTTATCTTCTTCAAAGAGCTCTGTGGTAGTATTTAGTAGGCATCGAATATACCCCAGAATTAATGTTAATTACAATGGCCTTCCGTTACCAATTGCTACGCAAGCAAAGTTTTTGGGTATTATTCTCGATAGTAAACTTACTGGAATACCTCATTTCGAGTACGTAGTCACTAGATGTGAACGTTTACTAAATATCATCAGATGCCTTTCGGGAGTATGGTGGGGTGCTCATCCTTTCTCGATGAAACTTTTCTACAATGCCCTCATAAGATCCATATTGGATTATGGAACATTTTTACTAGAAGGTGGAAACATAATGGGTCTTAAAAAATTGGATGGTATTCAAGCAAAAGCATTACGAATTATTACAGGATGTATGAAGTCTAGCCCTATTAATGCTCTACAGGTCGAATGTTGTGAACCTCCTCTTCACTTGAGACGCCAATTCTTAAGTGATCGATTTTTATTTAAGTCCTTACAATTTTCTAATCACCCTCTGTTTCAAAAAATTAATACCTTGCATGAATATATCAACACATCTTCATATTGGCGTCATAAAACGGTACCTTGTATTGTCAAAAGTTATCGAAAATTTGTCTCAATTCATTCTCGAATTCATCGTACCTTAACTTTACCTATTTATAAATATAATCTAGAAACGTTACTTTATGCACCTGTGATCCACTACGACCTTAATATTTGTACACGTGAAGTGGAAGTTAACAGTCATTTCCTGTCAGAAATCTGTGAAAGAAATTGGCAGGATTGGAATCACTTATATACTGACGCATCTAAATCTTCTGGAGAATGTGTCGGAGTAGGTGTTTACTATCCTAAAAATAAGTTGATAGAAAAAGTAAAACTACCTCCTGAGTCCTCAGTGTTCACTGGGGAGTGTTATGCCCTCTTCAAAGCCTTAGAGTTAGTACTAGTGTTAAAACTTGACAAGACGGTTATATTTTCCGATTCAAAAAGTGCTTTGCAGACGATAGAGAAGTTCCCTTTTAAAATGAAACCGTATTACCCAGTATTATTTGAAATTCGCAACAAACTTTATGAATGTAACGTAAGAGGTTATTCTGTTGTATTCTCTTGGATTCCTAGTCACTGTGATATTAGAGGCAATGAAAGGGCCGATCAGTTAGCTAAGGAAGCAGTAAAGGATGGAGACATGTTTCCATATACGAGCTATTGCCATGATTTGGCCGCTCTGCCCAGGGTCTATCTCCAGGACTCCTGGAATAGCCTGTGGTCAGCAAGCAGTCAATTAAAGGGACGAAGATTTTTTAATATACAACCATCTATTCCGGCTAAACCGTGGTTTTTTAAAGTTAAACTCAGTAAAATGGTTACGTCAATTATTACTAGAATGCGCCTGGGACATGTTTGTACGCCATCCCACCTTGCGAGACTAGGTATAGTCAATGATGATATGTGTCAGTGTGGCGATGACGTTGGTGATTTAGACCATATCTTTTTCGCTTGCCCATTGTATAACCGTTCCTACCTGTTACGTTCCCTCCAGTCTCTCCAAGTCGCTTTTCCTACCCGAGTTTCATGCCTATTATTGTATCCTTTATTATATTGTAATGTATTATCATCTTTTATTATGTATAACAATATAAAAATATAATGTATGTAATGAATTTATTTCTTAAATGTACTTTATCATTTACTTACCTCACTTTCCTTTGATTTGACTAACTTTTCCTTTATTTTCGTTAATTTTTAAAATAGTTTCCCTACCTTTACTTGACACTGGCACAAAGTGTAACTAGTGCCATAACAAAAAAAAAAAAAAAAAAAAAAAAAAAAAAAAAAAAAAAAAAAAAAAAAAAAAAGAGAAAAAATAAATAGTGTTGCCAGTATGATTTCCCAAAAAAGGACGGTTGGCTTTCTGAAAAGGTACGGTTTTTAACTTCAAGGTACGGTTGGGTCGGAATATTTCTGCAAGAATTATAGCAGGTTTTTTTTCTTCGTGTTGGCTGTCTGCGACCATAGGTTGGAACGAGAGCGATAGGGAATCGAACATAAAGAAACCTTATTTCAGTATTCAAACTTCTCGACAGGGCGCGCTGATATAGTCTAGGTACTCATATTCTATAGCGAAAACAAGTTGATGTCAAAAAAATTATGAAAATATTTTTTAGGAACTAAGAAATTTCCAACTAAGTAATATTTTGTGTCCATATTTTAAAATTTATTTCTGTGATTTCGGAAACGGCTTTAACGGTTTCGCTGTTTGGTATATGGGGGTCTTCGAGTGTAAACAATCTATCTACATTAGTCTTATGTTTGGGAAAAAAGCGTGTTTTCGAGTTTTCATGCATTTTTCTTTCCATGCAGAATATGGTCGCTAATTTCATCCTGCCGGCCACTGTCCATCTGGTCCAGTGGGTTAAGACGCGGACGTCAAGAAACTCGTGTTAGGGGTTCGAATCCCGCTCGGTGACTTACTTTTGTTTTTTTAATATGTTCAAGTATATAAATAGTAATAATAATAACCGAGCAAAGCTCGATCGCCCAGGTACTATTTATATAATTTTATAATTGTTTTGTATATTGAAATGAAAACCATTAACTTGCATTGAGCTTGGGTGCAGCTGCAGGCTAAGTATTAAGTATTTTGGAACGAAGCAAAGCATATCTACAGACAGAATGACAAATATCATAACTATTGGAGCTTCAAGCTTGTCAATAACTTGACAGTACATACTGTCAAGTTATTTATTTATAAACTCGCGGTAAGTTAAATTATTATTTTACGATTAAAGTCTGTCGAGAAAGTAATATGTCGATAAAATAATGAATGACTCATACTTTCTTCAACTTTCTGTCAATAAATAAATATAAAATTATTGCTCGTTTAAAGTTATAAGATATTTCTCTACAGATAAAAAATTATTTATCTCGAAATTATTAGCTATCAAAATTTACAAAAAAGGTAATTTGATGTTGTATTTAGGTGTTTACGTGGTGTTTACTTTACCAGCCAAATCCGTCTCACATTAATTTCAGTATTTTCTAGAAGATCTGGGTTCAAAATTGTTTATACCAACTTGTTGCTGTATGTACTATGAACTAGTAGCCATTAATGCAGCAATTAGACATGGGCTAAGTCGTTATTTTGCGATCACCGTGACTGTCGTTCCAGTTCCAAAAAAATCACTGTGAAAAATCACCGTGACTTTGTCACGTCGTTACTTGTCGGTTACATGGAACGACATTGGGCTTGGAACTTAGATAACTAGGTGGAACGGTTGGAACTTGGAATCATAACGATAGTCGATTATAGTTGAGCGCGGGCGAGAGTGACTGACTGAACAGTTGATTCATAATACTATTATTTTATTTCAAGGATAAAAGTCACCATGTTATAATTCCAAGTTCCGTAATTACTAAATATTTGTTACAATATCCTATAAGTATCGAAAAAAATAATAATCAAATAAGACATTTTTTTATAGTTTCCGTGTCTACTATACTTGTTGCTCTGTCGTCGTCGCGCGCTTGCAATAATCGCCATATTGGTTATATCGCCGAATCTACCTACCGATGATTGGTCGCCGCCGCGGACCGGGCGGGAGCGCGGCCGCTTGGCGCCAACCGTGACAAATAACGCGCGGCGCGGTCGCGCTCGGAACGACTTGGAAGCCGCGAAGTAACAACGTTATTTTGGAACGTTGTTATTTTCTAAAAAGTCACAGTGACTTTTGCAGGCACCTGATCACTGTGACTTTTTCACTGTGACGTTATTTATCACCCAAGTCTAGCAGCAATAGATTCGGTATTGAGGCGATTCCGATGCTCAGTCTTTAGTTTGCTAAATACTCTTTCCACTGAAAGAATTAGGAAAAGGCAGAATTAAAAGTAATAATACCAGGATTTTTAAATTTTTGATTTATTCTGTGCTAGTTATGTCCTATAATTTAAATACTTTTGTCCAAAAATCAGCAGAGTTCATTTGAATCGATATTTGCAAAAGTGGTTTAGTCCACACTTGCGCAAACGCAAATTCAGAATATTGAGAAAAACAGCAGAAGGAGATTTTTCTTTGTTTTTTACCCTTTGTAGTTAGTTTGTAATGAAAAATAAATCACTAATATAGAAAAGGTACGAAAAAGGTACGGCCTACACTGAAGTACGGTTGTGGATGTGGTACGGTTGTGTGATGAATAGTACGGAAAACCGTACTTTTTGGTACGGTCTGGCAACGCAGAGAATTTATTAAAAACTACGTTTATAAAAATAATTAAAATAATAAACAGAAATAGAAAAAAATCTATCAACTATGAATCTAATACCTACGTTCAATCAGTTCAGTAATATGTGGTTGCAATGCATTTTTATTTATTTATTAATTCC
>CAOKYR010000231.1:0-13036 GCA_948473455.1 Teleiodes luculella | reverse complement strand
AATACAACAACACTATTTTGACATTGAAATTTAAAACAATATAGGTATATTGTAATAAACTAAATTCATTAATCATAGAAATCAGTTTTGTGTCTACCAATGCTACCTACCAGTCTCAATCGGGTGTTACTATTACAGATCATAAGAAAGAGAGGCGATAAGAAATACGGTGGTAGGAACAGTGATGAACTTAGAGAGGCAAGCTACGAACCCTGTTGTGACGAACTACGAAGTAGCCAGTCTGCAGGATAAGATCAAACGTGTTTGCAAGGAAGTCGCTTCCACCACTTTTAAAGTAGTGTATTATTCTGTGACGCCTGTCGCTGCCGGCCTGAGGAGGCAGACTTACTGACAGCAAAACAAACCTTGCTGCCAACAGGATAAGACTCACACTTGTCCCTCGGCGTGGACGTAGCCTCGTCCTTATCCATGGCGGTATCCTTGTCGCGCAGCAGGGTGGCGGGCAGGGTGCGGGGCGCGGGCGGCGGGGCGCGCGGGGGGGGGGCAGCCTCGCCAGCAGCAGCAGCAGCAGCGCCGCGCCCCCCGCCACCCACACCGCCAGCGAGCGCCGGTGCCCACTGACATGCCGCCGCTGACCGCCACACTACTGGCCCTGCAAACAAACCAACATACAACATCAACAAACAAACATATTGATAATAATCATTTAAAGAAAAAAAATAGGGCAATTCAAGAACCTTATTCTTGTCGACTACTTTTTGAAGATCAGAACTCCGCCACAACTACAGCTTTTCTTTTTTAATTGACCTTTGCTTGAGTCGAAAAAGTACGACAGATCAAGCTTCACAGGACTTGCGGGGGAGCGGAAGACTCTACCCCAAAAATAGTCATATATCAACGTGTCTAGGGGCGGCTCAAGGGAGCCTCGGACCACGGTCTAGCGCGTTGATATTGAAAAACATCGTGAAGGAGACGACTACAGCAAATTTAAAAAATTATCGCACGTGCAGGTGTCGGGACACTGTCCAGCAGCGTTCCCCATGACAGTAGTAGATGGTTCATTGTCTTTGAAGATATGCAAGCATCATCTTAGCTATATTCGCAGTAATCCGCACCTAAGCAAAGTATGTTTCTTTGTAGCCGCGGATTTCAATCATCTGAAATGATCTCTCTCAGCTGTTTAAGGTTCACCCGTCTGTTGGTTACGGCACATATAACAAGCACTAACATTCAACTCAATATAACACATTTGAACTGCATAATACTTTAAATTTTTGGCGACTAATTTGTTACAAGTATTTGCTTCTATTAAAAATAAAATTTATTTATTTTAAGAATGAAAGAATACGCTATAACCTCTAGTAGTGCGATTAACCAACCTAACTTAAAACACTAAGACTTTTTTTTACCGAAACACAAATCCAGGCTACGTCTATTAGAAAACAAAAATATCACCACACCACACCACACAAATCACATATATTTAGAAACTTTTTAGAAATACTATTGACAAGGTACCAGGATGATATGAATGCAAGAAGTTAACAGCTGCATGCGGCCGCGTCCACGTCACCCGCGAGTGTGCCGCACACCCACACTTACTAAGTCACCGACATTCACTTGGAAGCTTCCATCGTATCACCAGCAGTTACGGTTACGACAGCACAAAGCGGTGTTATATCATCATCACTATCTGCAAAGGTCACGGATCCCCTCGATAGGTCGCGCCGCGGCCTTCCGCCGATCACGCGCCACCAATTAATACAACATGGTAATGATACGTCCCTTAAACACCACACGCGAAACGACCTTAACTGTATGCATACAAACATGCGATTCACTATTTGTAATGATTGGGAATTTGCTTAAAACCAGAATGTGAGTTCGTGCATTACATTCACACAGCGTACTAATCAAGACCGATCTGAAGTTTTTTATCAAAGTGCCAATAGCGGAACGATTCTAATTCATTATTTATAAACATGTACATTCGATGTTAACCATAAAACGAACGATACAAATTAATTGCAATAGATAACGGTCACTGAAATAAACATTAAAAATTAGTTTTAGATAAATACCATATTTTTCCGGTGATTTTAATGCGTAGCGCTTTTCAGAACAAGAGCGTAAATTCGGCCAAAGGAATAGAAAAGGAATCAATGAAATGTGAATTTCTCAATCTGTTGAACTTAAGTTTTTTTCCGTTCAATGGTCATCAATAATATAAAATAAAGCCAGTTTCATAAAGTCCATTACTCTAGTAACTCTCCAGCATCTCTCCAACAGCAATCTCGTAGGCCGAGGTCTGAGTGTATCTCGTGTCTACATCTGTACCACTTCTGGGCCCCTTTGCGATTATGGCTATGAGCCTAAAAGTCCGCTACAGCTTGATACGATGACTCAGCGACATTCTTAGATCGCTACTTTGAATCGAAATCAAAATTATAACATCGTATCGGTAACAGTCCATATATGCCCCTACCGAGGGGCTCGAGCCTACCCTGAAATAGGGTGACATACATACAAACAATTATAAAGAAAAAAATCACGCATTCGCAGTCAGACATCTTACAAAGAAGTATTCTGCTTACTTGGATACTAGTTACGAAGCTGAAGTTTTGTAGACGGCTGGAGAGCTTTTGACAAAGTAATAAACTACTCATGGTTAATTTTAAATAAACTTCTTCCATTCTTTTAATCACTCCTTAAGTGTGCTCTACTCTGCATCCTGCATTATGGTGTCGGCTGCTCTTAGAGTATAAATAGAAAATTTTCTGGGAGGGATAGAGTACGCCTAATCGAGTATGAATCGTAAGCACGGATATGAACAGTCCGAATATCTTCAGCGCGTTCGTTTAGTATCAAATGGTTATCGGAGCTGATTATTTTTCCCGGTGAAAATAAGAAATTTAATAGGAGAACATTTTGAAATGTGCAGTGATAAGTTGCAAACATGACTCGAGGAACAAATCAAAAAGAAAAATGTTATTGATTTCACCGCCCATACAAAATCTGCCAAAATTTGCTTACGCTTGACATAAAGGCAGCGGAGCGATGCGCGTGCTCTATTATATTTATTCTCTAAGCGGCTGCTTTAGTAATATAAAATAAATATAACTAACCGGTTTAATCTCAGTTTCAGAACTTTTTTTGCGGAAATACGTGGTAACAACACCAGTAGAAGAACTATAATGACGTCACATCACATCACATGTTGGTTTCCGCAACAGCATCATCATCGACCACCGAAACCGAGCCGGCCTCGGGTCATCTGTTCTGTAGCTTATCTGTGTCTGTTGCGAAACATCCTATCATGTTATGACACTTCCCAGATATCGCAACAAGGAGGCAACGAATTTTGATTTGCGATGTGGATTTCTAGATAAAGTTAAAATTGTTTATTTTTTTCTAAAAAGAAAGCTTAGTTTTTCCGAAAAGCTCTTCTCTTATTCAATACTCAATTTGGCCTACAAGGTATTAACGAATCTAACCGCGATCAAAAATTCTCACATTTTTATTTAAGACATGCAAAATACTTGTAACCATGACACACGGTTCCCATTTCCCGATCGCGATGTACGGATAATAAAATACGTAAATTTTGACCTCAGATCGTTCAGGCAGGAACAGTCTATAGAGAAGCTTCTTATAACGTCACGTTATGTATTATGAATCACCTCACAAGTCACGACTGATAACAGGAGGTCATTATTACACAAAGCTACAATGTACAAGTTGCTTCGATGTTCATCGCGTAGCCAGTTATTCTCAAATGTGAAACATCCAATTTTTGCCATATCAACAGCGCAATGTACTTGTAACTTGTAAAATTGTAGGTAGCTTCTGCGGCAGCGGCGCTCGGCGGGCGCCCTTCGGTTCGCAGGAAACACAAACTGGAAGCGATGCTTTTTTGCTTAACATTCTTATGGGATGATGAAAAGGATGTGGTTTTTATAAAGTAAAAAAATGAATTAATAGTTTTATACCCAACTTCAAGCAACTCTTAATTCATATTGTATAACCATTCGTAACTGACTATGCACGGACGGCTGCTAATTGTTAGGGAAAATCCCCACAACAATGGCCGCATGTATTTTCGGATTAATTACGAATCTACGTTCACTAAACTCTTTTAAGAAGAAGGAAAAAAATGGGGAAATCTGTACATGGCGTGACATGGTTTGGAAGGAAATTCAAAGTTGAGTGATATGTGACAAATATGAAATCGAGCCACATTCATGAGGCCAGTGGGAACCAGGAAACAAGTAGGCTCAAGCCCCTCGGTGGGAGTATTTTTAAATGTTCAATAATGATTTATAGATATCGTCCTGTACCTCCGCCACGAGAGCAGTGTTAATTGGTCAACTCAACCTTTGAAAGACACGTGTAAAGGTTTTCGGAACGCGTTTTCCTTCGGCGCAGTTAGACAATACGTGAGACATTTGAACTGATTGGAAGCCCACGTCTCCTCAATTACGCCATCAACGCCCAATCTGACCGTTCGGATCGCGATTGGTGAACAAGTGAGTGCTAATTGCAGATAGCTCCGACATAACGACTGCAATACATGGGTCGTACGCTACTAAGAAATATAAGCTTTTTTTAACCGCCAGCCAGCCAAATTAATTAGTGACTGCAAAAGCTTAAATCATTTCACTAACAAGCCTTTTAGAGTCAAACTAAGTATCCCTCAATTTTACAAAGAGCGAAATGAATTGATAGATAGCCATTGTAAATTAATTTTTCGTAAATTCTATTAGGTATATTAAATATACGTTTTATGTATTCATTTAATCGAAAACAAAGCTTTGTTGTCAGTAAAAAATACTTTGCTACTGCTATTAAGGAAGGCAGGAAATAACTTTTTTGGTTGTGCTTCTATATAACGTGTCTTATCTTGTTTTTTGTCCATATCCTGCTGTTAAAGATAAAAACTAAAAGGGTCGTTCCATGTCAAACGCTACCACGCCAAAAAAATTAAAGTCCTTCTTTTTTACACAAGCACTTGCTTAAGTAAGCCTAAATACATGAAATCATATGAATTGACTAAAGTTTTCAACAAAATATTTTTTTTAACATTTTTTTTACATCTTGAAGTATGAGAAAATAGTCGCCTAGTGATGAGGCTTTTGAAGCGAAAGTTTACAACAACTGTAAAATTATTATGACGTTAATTGTCAACGTTAACTGCACACTATGTTAATCAGTGATATATGAACTTCGAGATAAACATAAAATTTTTCGTAAATTAGCAAGATTTCTCTAGTTTATAATACTTTTTTATAGGGGAATTTGCATGTTACGCCCGTTACGAAAATAAGGAAAAAGTTTTATCTGTAGCTAACTTATTGCACTAACGGCTTCATGATTTTGGGAAAGTAAAAATATGTCTGCAAACTAATGGCCTACGCATTAGATTTTGTACTAAGCTTTGTAAATTATGATAAATTCGTTAATCAAATTCTGTTACACCCGTTACAAACCTTATTCGATGAAGCTTTGCAGATGCAAAAAAATGGCTTCAAGTAAATATAAAGGGGTATTGGATTTTATTTAAAATAATAAAGTGTTAACTGTCATTTCTACTTTTATTATAGCCTAGTAACACGTAATTTTTTAAAATTTTAGTTCATTTATGAATAATATTAGTTTTAGTTGCTTTTATGTAACTTGGTTTGCTGTTAGATGTTTTGTATTACTTTTTTTCAGCCGTTTTGAAGCAATGTGCGTAATTATATTTTATTTATTTACTTTATTAATACAAGTTGTCTGATTCTGAGCTTCACCAGCATTATATTTTTAACTTTGTCATGATAATGACGAACACAAAAAATATAAATATCCAATTTGATGCAGATATTCTGAGATGATACACGTAAATACATTTCTGGGTAACATTTTTATTAAAATAGTAGATTTAACTAAATCTAATACACAAAATAAGTATTTCCAAACATACTACAATTTTCTTTTACAATTTGGGTATCTTTTTATATTAATGGTGAAATTTAACAATTAATTACATTTATTGAGTTCCTAGATCATTTGGTTTGCTTTGTTATTCAAAGTGTTCTCGAAAATGTAGTTTTTTTCATAAAATACTGATTCCCATTCGTACTCGTTACACCCGTTACAAAAGCCTGTTACGCCCGTTACGTTTTAAAATATGCGTAACTTTTTAATAGCTGCCAATTTTTCTTAAATGAGGTTTGTTAGTGGTGGGTTATTAAACTAGCTACAACCCAACAATAATTTTTATCCATATAATAAAGACATTTCGCAGAGTTTCGAGAATATGTCGCGCTACCCGTAAGTGAGAGGCAAAATCAAGTTACGCCCGTTACGGGTACTTGTGGCTGATTTGCTCAAAAACTAGAAGACATATGAAACATTTTAATTGATAGTAATTTAATACAGAGTAAAATGCGACTTATTAAACTATAAAACAAATATGCTTTCCTTATAAAACATTACTAAATTACCAGTTGAAGGTGTACGACCTGTTACACCCGTTACATGGAATGACCCAAAAGGCCTTCTAGCCATTCCTCCAAAATTTACTATAGTTGGGGGCGTATAGCTGATAACGATATCTCACACAATACACAGCACACACAATGTATACCTACCTATGGTAATGGTAACCATGTCAAAGAGTACAGTACCACCAACTTGTCTGCGAGATGGCCAAAATTAGAAGAACTAACGCCGCTGTCTGTACTGAAACGACAAGTATGAAAACTAGAGCTACAATTACATATGGCTACCAGCGCCGCCCTTCGGTTGACAGATATGTTGGTAGTCCGTCGGCCTCAGCCGGTATATCACGTTACCGCGCGGCGCACGCACTGCGATACTGCGATCACCGATCTGCACCTGTAGCTGCGGATAAGGTTACGCTCAGTGCGCCCAGGGACTACGGACTATTATTATCACTTATTATAGTATTTCTGTACCTACGGCCTAGCGCCTAGGCCTACAGGACGCTCACACCATACAGGCAATGCGTTTGAAAGATATGAATTGACACTTTATGCTTCATCGAGCATCTCTGACGCCTGTGATGGAGCATGGAGTCCGGCATCTGAGATGAGCACTTGTGTTTGTCTTGTGTCTGTATGTTGAATATTTATATATGTAATGTATGTATATCAGCTCTGAAACCCATAGTACAAGGTCTTTTGGGGTCCGATGCTGTGTGTGAGATGTGCCACATAAATTATTATTAATGCTGCTGCCCATTCCCAGGAACAGGGTATGAACCATATGATGTGCTAATCGTTTATTTTCTGTTTTTTATAAAGGGGTTGGCAAACCTAACACTACATTAGGTTTGAAAGCACACTGTGGGTGGGTGGCACTAGGAAGTGTGTCCTCGGAAATATTATTCTAGTAGTGCAATGAGTATCATTGTGCACACAACAGTATAAATTAATACAAGGGTAATTATTAATTTATGCAATAATGTTCACTGCAATAACTGCAGTGGACGACTATGGACTAAAATGATGCTGAAAATTTGTGCAACTAGAATCCTAATATAATGATGATGATGAATAGCCAGGAAGAGGACGATGGAATCAATAATTTTCTTGATAATTTAAGAGCATTTCAGATGCAAAACACTAAACATTCAACAGGTTATACATATACAACAGAATTATGATTACTTCAACAGAAAACTGAAGGCATTGTCAAGATACAAACATACCTACTGATATTAAGAATATGGCACAACACTTTCCAAATGATTGGCTTGTAAAGCAATCAGCAGAAATATAAAACAATGAGCAGATAGATGGCACAATGATGATGCGACAGTACAAACAACAAAACAAGACAATGGCGTCCAGTAATGGGGAAAGTAAACAGTTAGTTAATACTGCATGTAAATCATAATTTACTTTTCAGATATTGCCTTTTGTATTATAAGGTAATTTTTATTTTAATAGAATGGAGTTGACTTCACTAACAAGAGTGTGGCTTTTCAGTCTCAAGAAGAATGATTACATTACAATGTAAGGATTACATGTATTATTTGATTTAGGTATAAAACTTTGTTGATATCAAGCCCATGAAAGGAAAATATAGTTTAGAAACTGAAAGTACTCTGTTTCCCATTACAGTAAGAAAATATAACTGAGGACACATTGCCTGGTGCCATATCAACATAAATTGATAGATATTAAAGAATTTTTTTGGATTTACATAATGAAATGTAGTGTATTTATTTTGCTCTCTTTTTGTGCTGAATAGGGTTAAAGTAAAAATATGACTGGGGACAAAATATTGTAACATCATTCTTCCAAATTCAACTTTACATCAATATGAGAATAAAAAATAAAAAAAAGTTTAATTCTCTGAACATGTTTGGTACATACAATTAGACCTATAAAATATAAACTTATTAAAAGTTGCCACTGTTTTTTACTTTAATTTGGTCCAGGAAAGAACCAGCGGTTAATATAATTGAAAAGATTGTAACATAGCAGCTTTATGGCCAATTATGTAGTGTAAAGAAGTATGAGTTTATTTTGTTACAAAAAAGTTAGTTAGTACAGCAAAAAGGAAAAATTACAGTTAGGTACCTACTTATTTCTTCTTACAAATCCTACATGGAATTTCCATGTGAAACCAATTGTTTTGCAAAATGTAGTCTTCAAATTAATTTGTATTTAAGTAAGTAACTCGTACTTACTAAGATCGGATATGGCGCGGATTTACTTATTTACTTCTTTATTACAATACAATACAATATCATCAGCATCTTATAATACCTAGGTAGGTACTTTATTTATAAGCTAAGAGTAGTAAAGTACCTATCAAAAAGCAGCTCACTGAAGCTATTAATGTAAACGGCAGGTCTCGCAAGACTCGCAACCCGCTCGGTGGTTTCTTATGTTAATTAAATCAAGTTGGTGATGCCACGGCGCGCGTCGGTTGCCCCATTCACTTTGCTGCAGTTCACTTCACGTGTCGACATTCACCTTCGCCACAGAACGCAAATAGAACAGCAGAGGCCGTTAACTTCGCCGCACACTTACAACACATGAACTTCATACAAGAACGGACTGGAAAAACAAATCCTCTTACCATAATAAGCACAGCCACAGCGCAGTCGTCGGACGCTCCTCTATTGGAACTGCACATGACCCGAACTACGCGTCTCTTCACAACTAGCCACTAACAATTTATTAACGATTTGCTAATAATTTACTGAATTAACATGACTCGGGAAACGATTATTTATTTTTTGTCCAATTTAGCGTCACTCCACGTCTAATCGACAACATGACAGTTGCTGACTGACTGACTGACAGACAATTGACAAATGTTTTTTTTTATTGACAGTTCCAACCCGGTGTTAACAACTATAATTTGCACTTTTTTTTTAGATTATACCAATTATTAATCTTAAAAAAATAACTGTATTTTAGTTCTTCCATTCCATGAGGCTGCTTTCTGCTAGCTGGATTAGATAGAAATGGGAAGACCGTCATCATCAGTAAATTTCTATTTCATGGTGTTTTAAATATTTTAGAATAATATTTTCTTAAAGCAGTCATCTTTATCTTCTTCTTCTTCTTTCTCAGCCCGTTTCAACCCACTGCTGGGTACGGAGGTCTCTCTGTTGCGCCGTAACGTAACGTTAACGAACGTACGTTATCTTTTTATTCTGGCTTTTTTGGTTAGAATATTAGAAAATAATAAAAGCAGTCAACGTATTTCGGCAAAAATAATAATGATGATTAAAAAATGTTTATGCGACTATATACATTTGAGTTAAGAGTAAGTTATTATGATCTTGTGAGAAATAGCACTATTACCTATTCAATTTTATTCATCAAACCAAAGGCAGGCATAATATAATAGGCATCTTCGAAAACCTGGAAAATAATATAAAATTTCTTACACACCTATTCAATTTAATTCAATATTTATAATTGTGGCTTCTGTCAGTGGTGACAATTTACACACCTATTATAAAGTACCTAATCATTCTGACTCGAATCCCTGTCTGTTTTTTTTTAACTTACCTATGCTTGTGTCGAAAAGGTACAACCAATCAAGCTTCACCAGACTTGGCAGGAAAACTGCACACACCAGCGAAGTAACTCAAGGGTTGTGTTGTTGTGAGTAGGTTGACAAACCCGCACTAGAACAGTGAGCTCGACTAAGGCCCTCTTTTTTCGGGGTATTCACCCTGATTTAAGGGTAGGCTCGAGCTCCTCGGTGAAGACATAATAACCCCTTACTGCATCGCGTCCCAAATTAGCACAAAAAAGTTTTTGTTTAATAATTTGAAATTTTGCGTCTTAAAGTGCTGGCAGTATTAAAATCCATAGACAAGATATTATGAACTTTGACATTTAGTGGCAGTATCATGTTGCCAGCCTTGGCAAAAAAAGAAAATTCAGTTTGAACTCGACCGTAACCGAAAGGTGAATAGCTCCGTGTTTGAAACCAAATTTCTCGAAATTCTATGAATATTTCGGCTTGTAAAAAAATCTACTGATAAAACCATTCAACATAAACATATACATAAAAAAAAACTAACCGAAATCTTCATGGATTATGAATTATTGAGCGATATTTTTGTGTGCATATTAGGGACCACATGAAGTGTTGACATAATTGTGCTGTTCAAATATGAAACCGCATGCAGTTGTGGGTGAATCTGCTATTTTCATATATGACACGGTATGCAGTAATGTCTGATTTTAAATAAATAAATAAATAATGTTTTATTTCAGACAGTATACATAGTCATATATACATTTTGTCCATATTTCAATTTCTATTACATAAAATAAAATTACATAAAATTCTTATTATTAGTAAGTATGTGTGTGTGTAATTAGATATGTACACAATAAAGAGGCTTTATTTTTGAAGTTGACAATTTACTTAATTATATAATTATTTTATTTATGAGGCCGTAATAAAACTTGTAATATTTCACTATTAAATAATTTACATTGTGATATACCTTAAACTTGGTTGATTTGGACGCATATGGTATCATATTTGGTACGAACATTTTTTTTCAAGTTAATGCATACCGTACCATATATACAAATTATTAAAATCATGAATTATAATATCAAAATATAATACTAGATTTTTTAAAATTTTTTTTTGAGTTCATTTAACCCAGAACTACAACATATTTTTTTTTCGCAAAGTTACAAAACTCCATGCAGTAAGGGGATAAAATCATACTTTATTAATTTTACACAATTATTTGGAGAATTTTATAAATAGCAACACTTAAGATTACGTTCCGTTCCAGCTAAAGACAAAACATACAACCAATCAATGAACCACTAAACTTTTGAAAATTAAATAAAACTTCAATCAAATTCCTCAATCAAGAAACAACAAAAAAAAAATGATGAAACATCAAGGATGTTATAAGTACGGTAGTACAAACAAACAAAAAAAAAAAAACGGAACATTTACATACAAATACAATTTAATTTTTGCAAAGAGTGAATCGGAATGTCTCTACAGAAAAGAGAGAGCGTCGGTGGCCAAGTGGCTAGGGCCGTTGACTTCCATTCCGAAGTTCGCGGGTTCAAACATCGGCACGTACCAATGTGTTTTCGATTTTCGAATTCATATGTACGTTTATTCGACGCTCTTACGGTGAAGGAAAACATCGTGAGGAAACCTGCACACACACACCTGCGAAGAAATTCGCCCCTCAGGCGTCGTCTCCTTCACGATATTTTTCAATATCAACGCGCTAGGCCGTGGTCCGAGGCTCCCTCGAGCCGCCCCTAGACGCGTTGGTATATGACTTTTTTTGGGGTAGAGTCTTCCACTCCCCCGCCAGTCCGGTGAAGCTTGATTTGTCGTACCTTTTCGACACAAGCATAGGTCAATTCAAAAAAAAAAAAAAAAAAAAAAAAAGTGAAGTTGACCAACCCGCACTGGGCCAGCGTGGTCGACTAAGGCCTGTTCATTCACCCTGGTATCAGGGTATGCTCGAGCTCCTCGGTGGGGACATATGTGAGCTGTTAACGTAACGTACAGAAAAGAAAATAGCCTCATTCAGCTGAACGAGCAGAACGGATTATGATATAAAGCAGGAAAATAAATGGCATTAAAAAAAACACCTCTCATTCCAGCGAGCAAAATAATATTACAGTAAGTTAATATTAGAAACTGTAGGTAGGTAGGTACCTAGGTACTTACTTTTAATCCTGAAAATAAATAAGTAATACCTAACTTTATATTGATTGCAATGTGAGGGACGCAGCTGTGGACGCTACCGAGCATGTAACCCAATAAAGAGGCTATCAGTCTGTTCGTACTGTGTGTGACAAGATTTTGCTGGTAGAGACAACCGCTAGTAGTTACAGCAAGTTATACCCCGCCCTGGCCCTGAAGTTGACTCTCTGACCGTGTCGGTGACCTAATATAACCATCCGAGAGGCGCAGGTTCAAGCCTGACCACGTACGTACCAATGCGTTTTCGGTTATCAAATTACCAGAGGACGGTATAAAATACGAAAATACACAAAAAAACACTAATCGATGGTACAGGATAGTTACCACAGAGGTGGTAATCATCCGTTATAGGTAGGTAGGTAAGTACATACGTTTATTCAACGTTCTTGGAGTGAAAATAAAAACATTGTTTATAGAAATCACACACTTGCGAAGAAATTAAAAGAGCAACCCGCACTGGGCGAGCGTGACAGACTGAGGCCTAGTAAAATCAGGGTAGGGTCAAGCCCCTCGGTGGGGACATAATAATATACAGACCTAAGACCTAATGACGAAAGTTTACTCCAGATAAGTTCAATTTTTCACACGATTAAGACTTTAAATTTATTTAAAATGTATCGTAAACGAGGCGTCGTCGTCGGGTGTCTGTTATCGCGAGCCCCTTTTGAATGCGCAACCCAGAAAATTGCACACGCGCGGGCGAGCACTGATTGAAAACCAATTGGATCCGTTATCAGCGCAGGACACGCCAAGTATCGAGGATAGGGACCTCACATTGTGTAGGAAGCTGCTGCCGGAAGCACGCTTGCTAGACCGCCTAGTTTCCAAACGAACG
>CAOKYR010000230.1:0-20000 GCA_948473455.1 Teleiodes luculella | reverse complement strand
CCTAACCTAACCTAACCTAACCTAACCTAACCTAACCTAACCTAACCTAACCTAACCTAACCTAACCTAACCTAACCTAACCTAACCTAACCTAACCTAACCTAACCTAACCTAACCTAACCTAACCTAACCTAACCTAACCTAACCTAACCTAACCTAACCTAACCTAACCTAACCTAACCTAACCTAACCTAACCTAACCTAACCTAACCTAACCTAACCTAACCTAACCTAACCTAACCTAACCTAACCAACCTAACCTAACCTAACCTAACCTAACCTAACCTAACCTAACCTAACCTAACCTAACCTAACCTAACCTAACCTAACCTAACCTAACCTAACCTAACCTAACCTAACCTAACCTAACCTAACCTAACCTAACCTAACCTAACCTAACCTAACTAACCTAACCTAACCTAACCTAACCTAACCTAACCTAACCTAACCTAACCTAACCTAACCTAACCTAACCTAACCTAACCTAACCTAACCTAACCTAACCTAACCTAACCTAACCTAACCTAACCTAACCTAACCTAACCTAACCTAACCTAACCTAACCTAACCTAACCTAACCTAACCTAACCTAACCTAACCTAACCTAACCTAACCTAACCTAACCTAACCTAACCTAACCTAACCTAACCTAACCTAACCTAACCTAACCTAACCTAACCTAACCTAACCTAACCTAACCTAACCTAACCTAACCTAACCTAACCTAACCTAACCTAACCTAACCTAACCTAACCTAACCTAACCTAACCTAACCTAACCTAACCTAACCTAACCTAACCTAACCTAACCTAACCTAACCTAACCTAACCTAACCTAACCTAACCTAACCTAACCTAACCTAACCTAACCTAACCTAACCTAACCTAACCTAACCTAACCTAACCTAACCTAACCTAACCTAACCTAACCTAACCTAACCTAACCTAACCTAACCTAACCTAACCTAACCTAACCTAACCTAACCTAACCTAACCTAACCTAACCTAACCTAACCTAACCTAACCTAACCTAACCTAACCTAACCTAACCTAACCTAACCTAACCTAACCTAACCTAACCTAACCTAACCTAACCTAACCTAACCTAACCTAACCTAACCTAACCTAACCTAACCTAACCTAACCTAACTAACCTAACCTAACCTAACCTAACCTAACCTAACCTAACCTAACCTAACCTAACCTAACCTAACCTAACCTAACCTAACCTAACCTAACCTAACCTAACCTAACCTAACCTAACCTAACCTAACCTAACCTAACCTAACCTAACCTAACCTAACCTAACCTAACCTAACCTAACCTAACCTAACCTAACCTAACCTAACCTAACCTAACCTAACCTAACCTAACCTAACCTAACCTAACCTAACCTAACCTAACCTAACCTAACCTAACCTAACCTAACCTAACCTAACCTAACCTAACCTAACCTAACCTAACCTAACCTAACCTAACCTAACCTAACCTAACCTAACCTAACCTAACCTAACCTAACCTAACCTAACTAACCTAACCTAACCTAACCTAACCTAACCTAACCTAACCTAACCTAACCTAACCTAACCTAACTAACCTAACCTAACCTAACCTAACCTAACCTAACCTAACCTAACCTAACCTAACCTAACCTAACCTAACCTAACCTAACCTAACCTAACCTAACCTAACCTAACCTAACCTAACCTAACCTAACCTAACCTAACCTAACCTAACCTAACCTAACCTAACCTAACCTAACCTAACCTAACCTAACCTAACCTAACCTAACCTAACCTAACCTAACCTAACCTAACCTAACCTAACCTAACCTAACCTAACCTAACCTAACCTAACCTAACCTAACCTAACCTAACCTAACCTAACCTAACCTAACCTAACCTAACCTAACCTAACCTAACCTAACCTAACCTAACCTAACCTAACCTAACCTAACCTAACCTAACCTAACCTAACCTAACCTAACCTAACCTAACCTAACCTAACCTAACCTAACCTAACCTAACCTAACCTAACCTAACCTAACCTAACCTAACCTAACCTAACCTAACCTAACCTAACCTAACCTAACCTAACCTAACCTAACCTAACCTAACCTAACCTAACCTAACCTAACCTAACCTAACCTAACCTAACCTAACCTAACCTAACCTAACCTAACCTAACCTAACCTAACCTAACCTAACCTAACCTAACCTAACCTAACCTAACCTAACCTAACCTAACCTAACCTAACCTAACCTAACCTAACCTAACCTAACCTAACCTAACCTAACCTAACCTAACCTAACCTAACCTAACCTAACCTAACCTAACCTAACCTAACCTAACCTAACCTAACCTAACCTAACCTAACCTAACCTAACCTAACCTAACCTAACCTAACCTAACCTAACCTAACCTAACCTAACCTAACCTAACCTAACCTAACCTAACCTAACCTAACCTAACCTAACCTAACCTAACCTAACCTAACCTAACCTAACCTAACCTAACCTAACCTAACCTAACCTAACCTAACCTAACCTAACCTAACCTAACCTAACCTAACCTAACCTAACCTAACCTAACCTAACCTAACCTAACCTAACCTAACCTAACCTAACCTAACCTAACCTAACCTAACCTAACCTAACCTAACCTAACCTAACCTAACCTAACCTAACCTAACCTAACCTAACCTAACCTAACCTAACCTAACCTAACCTAACCTAACCTAACCTAACCTAACCTAACCTAACCTAACCTAACCTAACCTAACCTAACCTAACCTAACCTAACCTAACCTAACCTAACCTAACCTAACCTAACCTAACCTAACCTAACCTAACCTAACCTAACCTAACCTAACCTAACCTAACCTAACCTAACCTAACCTAACCTAACCTAACCTAACCTAACCTAACCTAACCTAACCTAACCTAACCTAACCTAACCTAACCTAACCTAACCTAACCTAACCTAACCTAACCTAACCTAACCTAACCTAACCTAACCTAACCTAACCTAACCTAACCTAACCTAACCTAACCTAACCTAACCTAACCTAACCTAACCTAACCTAACCTAACCTAACCTAACCTAACCTAACCTAACCTAACCTAACCTAACCTAACCTAACCTAACCTAACCTAACCTAACCTAACCTAACCTAACCTAACCTAACCTAACCTAACCTAACCTAACCTAACCTAACCTAACCTAACCTAACCTAACCTAACCTAACCTAACCTAACCTAACCTAACCTAACCTAACCTAACCTAACCTAACCTAACCTAACCTAACCTAACCTAACCTAACCTAACCTAACCTAACCTAACCTAACCTAACCTAACCTAACCTAACCTAACCTAACCTAACCTAACCTAACCTAACCTAACCTAACCTAACCTAACCTAACCTAACCTAACCTAACCTAACCTAACCTAACCTAACCTAACCTAACCTAACCTAACCTAACCTAACCTAACCTAACCTAACCTAACCTAACCTAACCTAACCTAACCTAACCTAACCTAACCTAACCTAACCTAACCTAACCTAACCTAACCTAACCTAACCTAACCTAACCTAACCTAACCTAACCTAACCTAACCTAACCTAACCTAACCTAACCTAACCTAACCTAACCTAACCTAACCTAACCTAACCTAACCTAACCTAACCTAACCTAACCTAACCTAACCTAACCTAACCTAACCTAACCTAACCTAACCTAACCTAACCTAACCTAACCTAACCTAACCTAACCTAACCTAACCTAACCTAACCTAACCTAACCTAACCTAACCTAACCTAACCTAACCCAACTATATCTCGACTGAAAATATTGATATTTTGATCGGACTTTTTTGTTTTTCCTGCGTGTTTAATTTGACCCGAGTGTGCTGTGCACTTTTTGGAGCGATATTGCGCGAAATTTTCAGTTTTTAGCGAAATTTCAGTTTTTTCATACATTGTTAAATTTCAAATTTGCATAACTCGCGATCGGCTTAACCGATTCGCGTGATTTAAATTCTCAATAGCCTGGTGCATTGTTCTTCACATCCTGACTGCGTGACGACGCGCTTGCGCGCCATCCGCCATATTGACTTTTTCAAAAACACCCATTTTTCAGGGTTTTTTCTAAATTGCCAAAAATTTTTCTATTACCGCTACCCTGAAAATACTTACCATCGTGTCCAGCGTCGCAAGCCGCATCCAACGACGTGTCGCACGCCGTGATCCGGCACCTGAAAAACGAAAAATTTGCCCGCCCAACCCACCCTTTTGTGGCTTTGGGATATCACCTCGGTGAAAATTTAAAAATTTTTGTGTTTATTTTTTATAGTTTCTAGACTAATTTGACTTTATACGTGCATTTAGCACATTGACACGTCATCACTTATCTTTTTGACTTTTACACTTTCAACTTGACTCTTAGTGAGCAATTTTCACTTCGATTTGTTTTAAAAAGGGTTCTACCTGGTTTTTTAACCCTAATTCTATTTCGATTAAATTTTACTTTACAATCTTTTTAAATTATTATTCACTATTACCTCTTCATCTCAATCCATCACTATGGCTGTGTGTAGAACACCTGGAAAACTTATAATAGTAGGCGAAACAACACCGGAAAAGGAAGTAACAAATGGACAAACCAGTGTCCGACGCAGTATAGGGGATTGGGAAGCCGCAAGTACGGATTCTGGGAACCTTGTTAGCTTGAGCCAGACGACTCAGGCAGGTCCTTCTAAAACAAGGGTCAGATTGCCACTCTCTCAGGACAGCAAGACACCGACAGCAACAAAAGGCTCTTCTCCGCAAAAACCGAAATATCCAAATAGGTCGGCGGAGGCGAGGGCTTGTTTAAACAAGGCCAAGCTTAACCTGTCCAATTCCAGGAACATAAAGACCGACATAAAGACAGCCGTGATCGAGTCAATAGACAGGCTCTACCAAATTGTTAAAGAGGCGGAAGCAGACTTAAAAAAGAAGGTCGGACCTGGGAGGGAGGCACCTGATGCTGAAAAGGAAGGGGACATCTCTGCTATAGATTCAACATTTTCCATAAGTGTTGGGCAAAACGCAGTGACTACTCAATTAAACGAGCAAACAAGGCTCCTTTTGGAACAGGGTAAGAAAATGGGGGAGTTAAGTGAGACATTGAGCCAGCAAAAAGAGATTTTGGAACGGATGGCGAAAACCACCTATGCGACTGTCGCAGCGACCCCAAATAGCGACTTGAAAACGCAACTTAAGCGGAATACCCTGCACTCCGTCGTGGTCTCGTCGAAAGATGAAACAGAATCTGGAGAGGATATATTGGATAAGGTGAGGAAGGCAGTTGATGCGAAGGAGGGGTGGGTAACCGTGGAAAGGGTAAGAAAGGCAAGAGACAGGAAGTTGATCATGGGGTTTAAGACAAGAGAGGAAAGGGACAAAGCTAAAGACAGGCTCCAAAAAGATGGGGTCAACCTCAATGTTGAGGAGGTTAAAAACAAAGATCCGTTGTTGGTGCTCTGGAATGTTCTCAAAGTCCATACGGACGAGGACATTCTGGGAGCACTAAGGAGCCAAAATCGTTGTATGTTCCAAAACCTCGATGAAGGGGAGGATAGAATGGAGGTTCGCTATCGACGACGAGCCAGAAACCCCCTTACCGGACACGTAGTTGTCCGTGTGTCGCCGGCCATCTGGCGGAGGGCAGTTGAACTGGGAACGGTGCGTATTGACCTTCAACACATTCGAGTTGAAGACCAGTCTCCGTTAGTCCAATGCACGCGGTGCTTGGGCTTCGGACACGGGAAGCGCCACTGCACGGAGACAGCGGATGTGTGTAGCCACTGTGGTGGACCCCATCTGCGGACGGAATGTGCGGACTTCCTCGCAGATGTGCCCCCAAAATGTCGAAACTGCAAATTAACTAAAGCTGCAAATTTGGAGCATAATGCCTTTAGTCACGGCTGCCCGGTGAGACGTAAGTGGGACGAATTGGCTCGGTCGACGATAGCGTACTGCTAAGGGCTCTCAAGGCGAAACGATTTCTTATAAAATAGTGCAGGCCAATCTCCAAAAGAAAAAGCTGGCGACTGATGAAATGTTCATGGAGGCACAAAAGCGTAAAGTCGCAGTGGCTCTCATCCAAGAGCCCTATATAGGTTCGGCACAGGTAATGAAAAGCAGAAGGGGTGCGAGGGTCTTCCAAAGCACTACACCTGGAGATGGGACTGTGAAGGCGGCGATAGCTGTATTCGACAGCGACATAAAAGTCATACAGTACCCAAAACTCACCACAAATAACATCGTCGTGGTGGGTATCCAGACTAGTGCTTGGAAGATCACTCTGGTCTCATATTACTTTGAGCCGGACCGACCAATGGAGCCATACTTGGAACATCTCAAGGCCATTGAAAGGGAGATTGGCTCTGTTAGTCTGATCATTGGAGGAGATGCAAATGCCAAGAACACGTGGTGGGAGAGCCCTGTAGTATGTCACCGAGGCGAACTATTGGCGGAAACCCTCGATGAAATGGGGCTAAACGTGCTCAATACAGGGGTCATCCCGACCTTCGACACTATCCGAGGAGGAAAACACTACAAAAGTTATGTGGATGTAACAGCGTGCTCCACTGACATATTGGATCTGGTTGGCGACTGGCGAGTAGACGAGGGTCTCACAAGCTCGGACCACAACGGCATACTCTTTAACATCTTCTTGGAGAGAAGTAGCGCGGTAAAAGTCCACAGAACAACAAGAATTTACAGCACGAAAAAGGTAAACTGGTCTGAGTTCCGGAAGGAACTCAGTCAATCATTCTTATCAAAAGAGCTCACGACATCTGAGGTGGAAAAAATAAGCTCTGTGGATCAATTAGACAAAACCGTTGGAACCTATACTGAAACAATCCAAGAAGTATGCTCACAGAGAATACCTAGAAAGAAAAACCGGGAGGTACTTACATTGCCGTGGTGGTCCGAAAAACTTGCTGAGATGAAGAGACTGGTCGCCACCAAAAAGCGCAGAATCCGATGCGCTGCTCCGGTGCGAAGGTCGAGGGTTGTGGATGACTACCTGAAACAGAAAGAAGAGTACGAAAAGTTAGCTGCCCAGGCCCAAACCGATAGCTGGAAAGAGTTTTGCTGTAAACAGGACAGGGAGGGGGTCTGGGAAGGAATATACAGGGTTATAGGAAGGACCACGCGTAGAGACGAGGATTTGCCGCTAGTAAGGGATGGAAAGGTTCTGGACGCGGAGGAATCCGCTAAATTATTAGCGGAGACCTTCTATCCTGAAGATTCTCCCGAAAGCGACAACTCCCACCAAGCAGAAGTTCGAACCAGAGCTAAGAAAGCGAATGATGGGGACAAAGTTGATACTTGTGACCCACCTTTCACGATGGTCGAGCTTAAGAACGCGTACAACTCCTTTAACCCAAAAAAGGCCCCAGGAGAGGATGGTCTTACAGCGGATATCTGCCGTCATGCTATCGAAGCCGATCCCGAACTCTTCCTAGCAATCTTAAATAAGTGCTTAACACTTCATCATTTCCCCGAGTCTTGGAAGGTGGCCACCGTCATTTGTCTAAGGAAACCTGGGAAAGGGGACTATACCAACCCCAAGGCCTATCGACCTATAGGCCTTCTTCCAATACTCGGGAAAATCTATGAGAAGATGCTGGTGGCCCGCCTCAAGTTTCATCTGCTACCTAAAATGAGTACTCGCCAATACGGATTTATGCCACAGAGAAGCACTGAGGACTCCCTCTATACTCTAATGCAGTACATACGAAAGAAACTGGACCAAAAGAAAGTGACAGTCTTAGTATCGTTGGATATAGAGGGAGCCTTCGACAGTGCATGGTGGCCAGCCATCAAAGTTCGATTGGCAGAGGAAAAGTGTCCAGTGAACTTGAGGAGGGTCATTGACAGCTATCTCAACGATAGAAGGGTTAAAGTCAGATATGCTGGGGAGGAGTTCGGGAAAGGTACAAGCAAGGGCTGCGTTCAGGGCTCTATCGGGGGCCCACTGCTGTGGAACCTGCTTCTGGACCCACTTCTAAAGAGCCTTACGCGCAGAAGGGACTACTGCCAGGCGTTCGCTGATGACGTTGTGCTTGTTTTCGATGGTGACACCGCACACGAGGTCCAAACACGTGCCAACGCTGCTCTTGAGCATGTCAGAGAATGGGGGGTGAAGAATAAGCTCAAATTTGCGCCACAAAAGACCAACGCCATGGTCATAACAAAAAAGCTGAAGTACGACACCCCTCGCCTCAGCATGGGCGGTATCGCAGTTGGCATGTCGAAAGAAATAAAAGTGTTGGGTGTCACTATCGACGACAAACTAACTTTTAACGCCCACATCGCGAACGTCAGTCGGAAAGCAATCAGGGTCTATAAGCAGCTTTCCAAAGCTGCAAAAGCTAGCTGGGGGCTTAATCCGGAAGTTATACGCGTGATCTACACTGCAACTATAGAACCCATAGTCTTGTACGCCGCCAGCGCATGGGCACCGGCTGTTGAGAAGTTGGGCGTTATCAAGCACTTGGAGATTGTGCAGCGGGGCATCGCACAGAAGCTGTGCAAGGCCTACCGTACGGTATCCCTGTGCGCTTCTTTAGCTCTGGCGGGTGTCCTTCCTCTCGACCTCCGAGTCCGAGAAGCGGCTTCGCTATACGAAGCAAGAAAAGGGGTGCCACAATCTATCCTGGGGGACAGAGAGGTTGAGAGGATGGCTCCAGCCATCGGAGCTTTGCATCCCGCAGAGCAAATGCAGATAGAGGTGGTCGGCCTGGTTAACCAAGAAGAACTCGACGCTCATAGCGGACTAGATGTCCGAATATTTACAGACGGGAGCAAGATTGGCGGCAAAGTGGGGGCGGCACTCTCTATATGGACAGGCATGGCCGAGACCCGAACCGCTAAACTTGCTCTTCCTAGCTATAGCACGGTGTACCAGGCCGAACTACTAGCAATATGCGTAGCCACAGGGAAAATCCGAGATTGCTTGAGCGCGACGACGTTTGGGGTTTTCAGCGACTCAATGGCCGCTCTCCAAACCATCCAAAACTACAACTGCCTCCATCCTCTAGCAGTCAAAACAAGAGATAATATAAAAGCGATATCTCTCCAGAACAAAGTTGTCACTTTGTTCTGGATAAAAGCCCATGTAGGATTGGATGGTAACGAGAGAGCCGACACTCTGGCCAAGGAGGCCGCTGCAAACCTCAAACGCAAGCCGGATTACGACAAGTGTCCGGTGTCATTCATCAAGCGGAGCATACGCTCGAAAACGCTTGATGAATGGAACCGGAGGTACGTGGACAGCAAAACTGCGTCAACGACCAAAATGTATTTCCCGGATGTAAGGGCGGCGTACAAGATTATGCGGAAAATAGACATAAATATGCTTAGGACGCAAATTTTGACGGGGCATGGAGGGTTCTCCGAATACTTAAACCGCTTCAAGTGTAAGGAGAGCCCCTCATGCCTCTGCGACCCAGCGGCTAGCGAAACAATCGCCCACTTGCTACTAGAATGTCCGATCCACAACGTAGAAAGGTTCGAACTGGAACAAAAACTTGAGTTAAAATTGGACCAAATTGGACCAAAGCAGTATAAAAGACATAATGCAAACGAAAAATAGGGACAAGTTCCTCGAATATTGCGAAAAAATAGCAAAAGCTGCAATAAAAAGAAACAAATTGGAATAGAAATTATATGTTTACCTAGTATTATAATAATACTATGGTTAAACATAGACTTAAAAACTTAAAGAACGAAAGATAACGTAACAACAATAAACGAGAGAATAGAACAGAAATAAAATAAAAAATAACAAAGAGAAGTAATAACATTGTAAAACAGGGGTTCCCGACAAAGAACCTTTCAACTCCCAAATGTATTCAACTGATATATGAATGAAACTCACCCTATTAACAAAGTCTCTGCTGCTTGGCAGAGGTAAATAGTGAAATTATAAAAAAAAAAAAAAAAAAAAAAAAAAACCTAACCTAACCTAACCTAACCTAACCTAACCTAACCTAACCTAACCTAACCTAACCTAACCTAACCTAACCTAACCTAACCTAACCTAACCTAACCTAACCTAACCTAACCTAACCTAACCTAACCTAACCTAACCTAACCTAACCTAACCTAACCTAACCTAACCTAACCTAACCTAACCTAACCTAACCTAACCTAACCTAACCTAACCTAACCTAACCTAACCTAACCTAACCTAACCTAACCTAACCTAACCTAACCTAACCTAACCTAACCTAACCTAACCTAACCTAACCTAACCTAACCTAACCTAACCTAACCTAACCTAACCTAACCTAACCTAACCTAACCTAACCTAACCTAACCTAACCTAACCTAACCTAACCTAACCTAACCTAACCTAACCTAACCTAACCTAACCTAACCTAACCTAACCTAACCTAACCTAACCTAACCTAACCTAACCTAACCTAACCTTTTTTTTTTTTTTTGACGCGGGGAATGCGTTACGCACGATGTGTGGGACTCCCGGCGCCCTGAAAAGGGCACTGCTCCGTCCTGAAAAGGACGGGGTATACCCACTAAACCCCGCGGTGTTCCACCTGGCACCATTAGGGCGGGAACACGGGTACGCTTTCGCATTCTTCCGCGAACCCGCCGGTGCTGTCCGCTCTCGCGGACCCTCCACGTCTCGGGGTGGAAGAAGCTCGTGGATCACTCCTCCATCCACGAGGTCCTCCCACCCCGACCTCCTACACGGCGTGATCTGCCGGGAACACTAGGCAGATCACACCCTCCTCCTCGGCCTCCACTCCACCAGTACTGTACTGTAGCAGACTCCATCGAGAGTCTGCTACTAGGAGGCCATGTGGCAGATCTGGTACGTGGCTCTGCCACCGACCACACCTCGGCCGCAGAGGATAGGGCAAGCGGCGCACCGTTATACCAACATGCCTCCTCCTCTGCGGCCCCACCAGTGCCGTTCCCAGGGAACGGCCTCGCCAGCTCGCAGGGGATACGGATTGCGAGCTCCCTACCCCCTGCGATCTCGCCACGGCCGCGAGAGATAGGGAGAACGGCGCACCGTAATACCGGCACTCCTCTTCTCCCGCGGTCCCACCTCCTAGCGCGTCCGCAGCGGACTTGTTCAGCCCGCTGGGAGCGCCCTCCTCGGGCCAGCCGGCGACTCCGAACAGGCCGGCCCAGGTTGCCTCTTTGCTTCACCGTGGACTTCCACAACCACGGTTACTAGAGCCCCCCCGCCACGACAAGGCGAGCAACCATCGGGGGGGAACCTAACCTAACCTAACCTAACCTAACCTAACCTAACCTAACCTAACCTAACCTAACCTAACCTAACCTAACCTAACCGAACTATATCTCGACTGAAAATATTGATATTTTGATCGGACTTTTTTGTTTTTCCTGCGTGTTTAATTTTACCCGAGTGTGCTGTGCACTTTTTGGAGCGATCTTGCGCGAATTTTTCAGTTTTTAGCGAAATTTCAGTTTTTTCATACATTGTTAAATTTCAAATTTGCATAACTCGCGATCGGCTTAACCGATTCGCGTGATTTAAATTCTCAATAGCCTGGTGCATTGTTCTTCACATCCTGACTGCGTGACGACGCGCTTGCGCGCCATCCGCCATATTGACTTTTTCAAAAACACCCATTTTTCAGGGTTTTTTCTAAATTGCCAAAAATTTTTCTATTACCGCTACCCTGAAAATACTTACCATCGTGTCCAGCGTCGCAAGCCGCATCCAACGACGTGTCGCACGCCGTGATCCGGCACCTGAAAAGCGAAAAATTTCAAATTAAAACATAATTCTATAGAATACCTACCGACCGAGGCTACCTGGTCAACCTCGACATTTTTAAAACTAACTATATCTCGACTGAAAATATTGATATTTTGATCGGACTTTTTTGTTTTTCCTGCGTGTTTAATTTTACCCGAGTGTGCTGTGCACTTTTTGGAGCGATCTTGCGCGAATTTTTCAGTTTTTAGCGAAATTTCAGTTTTTTCATACATTGTTAAATTTCAAATTTGCATAACTCGCGATCGGCTTAACCGATTCGCGTGATTTAAATTCTCAATAGCCTGGTGCATTGTTCTTCACATCCTGACTGCGTGACGACGCGCTTGCGCGCCATCCGCCATATTGACTTTTTCAAAAACACCCATTTTTCAGGGTTTTTTCTAAATTGCCAAAAATTTTTCTATTACCGCTACCCTGAAAATACTTACCATCGTGTCCAGCGTCGCAAGCCGCATCCAACGACGTGTCGCACGCCGTGATCCGGCACCTGAAAAGCGAAAAATTTCAAATTAAAACATAATTCTATAGAATACCTACCGACCGAGGCTACCTGGTCAACCTCGACATTTTTAAAACTAACTATATCTCGACTGAAAATATTGATATTTTGATCGGACTTTTTTGTTTTTCCTGCGTGTTTAATTTTACCCGAGTGTGCTGTGCACTTTTTGGAGCGATCTTGCGCGAATTTTTCAGTTTTTAGCGAAATTTCAGTTTTTTCATACATTGTTAAATTTCAAATTTGCATAACTCGCGATCGGCTTAACCGATTCGCGTGATTTAAATTCTCAATAGCCTGGTGCATTGTTCTTCACATCCTGACTGCGTGACGACGCGCTTGCGCGCCATCCGCCATATTGACTTTTTCAAAAACACCCATTTTTCAGGGTTTTTTCTAAATTGCCAAAAATTTTTCTATTACCGCTACCCTGAAAATACTTACCATCGTGTCCAGCGTCGCAAGCCGCATCCAACGACGTGTCGCACGCCGTGATCCGGCACCTGAAAAGCGAAAAATTTCAAATTAAAACATAATTCTATAGAATACCTACCGACCGAGGCTACCTGGTCAACCTCGACATTTTTAAAACTAACTATATCTCGACTGAAAATATTGATATTTTGATCGGACTTTTTTGTTTTTCCTGCGTGTTTAATTTTACCCGAGTGTGCTGTGCACTTTTTGGAGCGATCTTGCGCGAATTTTTCAGTTTTTAGCGAAATTTCAGTTTTTTCATACATTGTTAAATTTCAAATTTGCATAACTCGCGATCGGCTTAACCGATTCGCGTGATTTAAATTCTCAATAGCCTGGTGCATTGTTCTTCACATCCTGACTGCGTGACGACGCGCTTGCGCGCCATCCGCCATATTGACTTTTTCAAAAACACCCATTTTTCAGGGTTTTTTCTAAATTGCCAAAAATTTTTCTATTACCGCTACCCTGAAAATACTTACCATCGTGTCCAGCGTCGCAAGCCGCATCCAACGACGTGTCGCACGCCGTGATCCGGCACCTGAAAAGCGAAAAATTTCAAATTAAAACATAATTCTATAGAATACCTACCGACCGAGGCTACCTGGTCAACCTCGACATTTTTAAAACTAACTATATCTCGACTGAAAATATTGATATTTTGATCGGACTTTTTTGTTTTTCCTGCGTGTTTAATTTTACCCGAGTGTGCTGTGCACTTTTTGGAGCGATCTTGCGCGAATTTTTCAGTTTTTAGCGAAATTTCAGTTTTTTCATACATTGTTAAATTTCAAATTTGCATAACTCGCGATCGGCTTAACCGATTCGCGTGATTTAAATTCTCAATAGCCTGGTGCATTGTTCTTCACATCCTGACTGCGTGACGACGCGCTTGCGCGCCATCCGCCATATTGACTTTTTCAAAAACACCCATTTTTCAGGGTTTTTTCTAAATTGCCAAAAATTTTTCTATTACCGCTACCCTGAAAATACTTACCATCGTGTCCAGCGTCGCAAGCCGCATCCAACGACGTGTCGCACGCCGTGATCCGGCACCTGAAAAGCGAAAAATTTCAAATTAAAACATAATTCTATAGAATACCTACCGACCGAGGCTACCTGGTCAACCTCGACATTTTTAAAACTAACTATATCTCGACTGAAAATATTGATATTTTGATCGGACTTTTTTGTTTTTCCTGCGTGTTTAATTTTACCCGAGTGTGCTGTGCACTTTTTGGAGCGATCTTGCGCGAATTTTTCAGTTTTTAGCGAAATTTCAGTTTTTTCATACATTGTTAAATTTCAAATTTGCATAACTCGCGATCGGCTTAACCGATTCGCGTGATTTAAATTCTCAATAGCCTGGTGCATTGTTCTTCACATCCTGACTGCGTGACGACGCGCTTGCGCGCCATCCGCCATATTGACTTTTTCAAAAACACCCATTTTTCAGGGTTTTTTCTAAATTGCCAAAAATTTTTCTATTACCGCTACCCTGAAAATACTTACCATCGTGTCCAGCGTCGCAAGCCGCATCCAACGACGTGTCGCACGCCGTGATCCGGCACCTGAAAAGCGAAAAATTTCAAATTAAAACATAATTCTATAGAATACCTACCGACCGAGGCTACCTGGTCAACCTCGACATTTTTAAAACTAACTATATCTCGACTGAAAATATTGATATTTTGATCGGACTTTTTTGTTTTTCCTGCGTGTTTAATTTTACCCGAGTGTGCTGTGCACTTTTTGGAGCGATCTTGCGCGAATTTTTCAGTTTTTAGCGAAATTTCAGTTTTTTCATACATTGTTAAATTTCAAATTTGCATAACTCGCGATCGGCTTAACCGATTCGCGTGATTTAAATTCTCAATAGCCTGGTGCATTGTTCTTCACATCCTGACTGCGTGACGACGCGCTTGCGCGCCATCCGCCATATTGACTTTTTCAAAAACACCCATTTTTCAGGGTTTTTTCTAAATTGCCAAAAATTTTTCTATTACCGCTACCCTGAAAATACTTACCATCGTGTCCAGCGTCGCAAGCCGCATCCAACGACGTGTCGCACGCCGTGATCCGGCACCTGAAAAGCGAAAAATTTCAAATTAAAACATAATTCTATAGAATACCTACCGACCGAGGCTACCTGGTCAACCTCGACATTTTTAAAACTAACTATATCTCGACTGAAAATATTGATATTTTGATCGGACTTTTTTGTTTTTCCTGCGTGTTTAATTTTACCCGAGTGTGCTGTGCACTTTTTGGAGCGATCTTGCGCGAATTTTTCAGTTTTTAGCGAAATTTCAGTTTTTTCATACATTGTTAAATTTCAAATTTGCATAACTCGCGATCGGCTTAACCGATTCGCGTGATTTAAATTCTCAATAGCCTGGTGCATTGTTCTTCACATCCTGACTGCGTGACGACGCGCTTGCGCGCCATCCGCCATATTGACTTTTTCAAAAACACCCATTTTTCAGGGTTTTTTCTAAATTGCCAAAAATTTTTCTATTACCGCTACCCTGAAAATACTTACCATCGTGTCCAGCGTCGCAAGCCGCATCCAACGACGTGTCGCACGCCGTGATCCGGCACCTGAAAAGCGAAAAATTTCAAATTAAAACATAATTCTATAGAATACCTACCGACCGAGGCTACCTGGTCAACCTCGACATTTTTAAAACTAACTATATCTCGACTGAAAATATTGATATTTTGATCGGACTTTTTTGTTTTTCCTGCGTGTTTAATTTTACCCGAGTGTGCTGTGCACTTTTTGGAGCGATCTTGCGCGAATTTTTCAGTTTTTAGCGAAATTTCAGTTTTTTCATACATTGTTAAATTTCAAATTTGCATAACTCGCGATCGGCTTAACCGATTCGCGTGATTTAAATTCTCAATAGCCTGGTGCATTGTTCTTCACATCCTGACTGCGTGACGACGCGCTTGCGCGCCATCCGCCATATTGACTTTTTCAAAAACACCCATTTTTCAGGGTTTTTTCTAAATTGCCAAAAATTTTTCTATTACCGCTACCCTGAAAATACTTACCATCGTGTCCAGCGTCGCAAGCCGCATCCAACGACGTGTCGCACGCCGTGATCCGGCACCTGAAAAGCGAAAAATTTCAAATTAAAACATAATTCTATAGAATACCTACCGACCGAGGCTACCTGGTCAACCTCGACATTTTTAAAACTAACTATATCTCGACTGAAAATATTGATATTTTGATCGGACTTTTTTGTTTTTCCTGCGTGTTTAATTTTACCCGAGTGTGCTGTGCACTTTTTGGAGCGATCTTGCGCGAATTTTTCAGTTTTTAGCGAAATTTCAGTTTTTTCATACATTGTTAAATTTCAAATTTGCATAACTCGCGATCGGCTTAACCGATTCGCGTGATTTAAATTCTCAATAGCCTGGTGCATTGTTCTTCACATCCTGACTGCGTGACGACGCGCTTGCGCGCCATCCGCCATATTGACTTTTTCAAAAACACCCATTTTTCAGGGTTTTTTCTAAATTGCCAAAAATTTTTCTATTACCGCTACCCTGAAAATACTTACCATCGTGTCCAGCGTCGCAAGCCGCATCCAACGACGTGTCGCACGCCGTGATCCGGCACCTGAAAAGCGAAAAATTTCAAATTAAAACATAATTCTATAGAATACCTACCGACCGAGGCTACCTGGTCAACCTCGACATTTTTAAAACTAACTATATCTCGACTGAAAATATTGATATTTTGATCGGACTTTTTTGTTTTTCCTGCGTGTTTAATTTTACCCGAGTGTGCTGTGCACTTTTTGGAGCGATCTTGCGCGAATTTTTCAGTTTTTAGCGAAATTTCAGTTTTTTCATACATTGTTAAATTTCAAATTTGCATAACTCGCGATCGGCTTAACCGATTCGCGTGATTTAAATTCTCAATAGCCTGGTGCATTGTTCTTCACATCCTGACTGCGTGACGACGCGCTTGCGCGCCATCCGCCATATTGACTTTTTCAAAAACACCCATTTTTCAGGGTTTTTTCTAAATTGCCAAAAATTTTTCTATTACCGCTACCCTGAAAATACTTACCATCGTGTCCAGCGTCGCAAGCCGCATCCAACGACGTGTCGCACGCCGTGATCCGGCACCTGAAAAGCGAAAAATTTCAAATTAAAACATAATTCTATAGAATACCTACCGACCGAGGCTACCTGGTCAACCTCGACATTTTTAAAACTAACTATATCTCGACTGAAAATATTGATATTTTGATCGGACTTTTTTGTTTTTCCTGCGTGTTTAATTTTACCCGAGTGTGCTGTGCACTTTTTGGAGCGATCTTGCGCGAATTTTTCAGTTTTTAGCGAAATTTCAGTTTTTTCATACATTGTTAAATTTCAAATTTGCATAACTCGCGATCGGCTTAACCGATTCGCGTGATTTAAATTCTCAATAGCCTGGTGCATTGTTCTTCACATCCTGACTGCGTGACGACGCGCTTGCGCGCCATCCGCCATATTGACTTTTTCAAAAACACCCATTTTTCAGGGTTTTTTCTAAATTGCCAAAAATTTTTCTATTACCGCTACCCTGAAAATACTTACCATCGTGTCCAGCGTCGCAAGCCGCATCCAACGACGTGTCGCACGCCGTGATCCGGCACCTGAAAAGCGAAAAATTTCAAATTAAAACATAATTCTATAGAATACCTACCGACCGAGGCTACCTGGTCAACCTCGACATTTTTAAAACTAACTATATCTCGACTGAAAATATTGATATTTTGATCGGACTTTTTTGTTTTTCCTGCGTGTTTAATTTTACCCGAGTGTGCTGTGCACTTTTTGGAGCGATCTTGCGCGAATTTTTCAGTTTTTAGCGAAATTTCAGTTTTTTCATACATTGTTAAATTTCAAATTTGCATAACTCGCGATCGGCTTAACCGATTCGCGTGATTTAAATTCTCAATAGCCTGGTGCATTGTTCTTCACATCCTGACTGCGTGACGACGCGCTTGCGCGCCATCCGCCATATTGACTTTTTCAAAAACACCCATTTTTCAGGGTTTTTTCTAAATTGCCAAAAATTTTTCTATTACCGCTACCCTGAAAATACTTACCATCGTGTCCAGCGTCGCAAGCCGCATCCAACGACGTGTCGCACGCCGTGATCCGGCACCTGAAAAGCGAAAAATTTCAAATTAAAACATAATTCTATAGAATACCTACCGACCGAGGCTACCTGGTCAACCTCGACATTTTTAAAACTAACTATATCTCGACTGAAAATATTGATATTTTGATCGGACTTTTTTGTTTTTCCTGCGTGTTTAATTTTACCCGAGTGTGCTGTGCACTTTTTGGAGCGATCTTGCGCGAATTTTTCAGTTTTTAGCGAAATTTCAGTTTTTTCATACATTGTTAAATTTCAAATTTGCATAACTCGCGATCGGCTTAACCGATTCGCGTGATTTAAATTCTCAATAGCCTGGTGCATTGTTCTTCACATCCTGACTGCGTGACGACGCGCTTGCGCGCCATCCGCCATATTGACTTTTTCAAAAACACCCATTTTTCAGGGTTTTTTCTAAATTGCCAAAAATTTTTCTATTACCGCTACCCTGAAAATACTTACCATCGTGTCCAGCGTCGCAAGCCGCATCCAACGACGTGTCGCACGCCGTGATCCGGCACCTGAAAAGCGAAAAATTTCAAATTAAAACATAATTCTATAGAATACCTACCGACCGAGGCTACCTGGTCAACCTCGACATTTTTAAAACTAACTATATCTCGACTGAAAATATTGATATTTTGATCGGACTTTTTTGTTTTTCCTGCGTGTTTAATTTTACCCGAGTGTGCTGTGCACTTTTTGGAGCGATCTTGCGCGAATTTTTCAGTTTTTAGCGAAATTTCAGTTTTTTCATACATTGTTAAATTTCAAATTTGCATAACTCGCGATCGGCTTAACCGATTCGCGTGATTTAAATTCTCAATAGCCTGGTGCATTGTTCTTCACATCCTGACTGCGTGACGACGCGCTTGCGCGCCATCCGCCATATTGACTTTTTCAAAAACACCCATTTTTCAGGGTTTTTTCTAAATTGCCAAAAATTTTTCTATTACCGCTACCCTGAAAATACTTACCATCGTGTCCAGCGTCGCAAGCCGCATCCAACGACGTGTCGCACGCCGTGATCCGGCACCTGAAAAGCGAAAAATTTCAAATTAAAACATAATTCTATAGAATACCTACCGACCGAGGCTACCTGGTCAACCTCGACATTTTTAAAACTAACTATATCTCGACTGAAAATATTGATATTTTGATCGGACTTTTTTGTTTTTCCTGCGTGTTTAATTTTACCCGAGTGTGCTGTGCACTTTTTGGAGCGATCTTGCGCGAATTTTTCAGTTTTTAGCGAAATTTCAGTTTTTTCATACATTGTTAAATTTCAAATTTGCATAACTCGCGATCGGCTTAACCGATTCGCGTGATTTAAATTCTCAATAGCCTGGTGCATTGTTCTTCACATCCTGACTGCGTGACGACGCGCTTGCGCGCCATCCGCCATATTGACTTTTTCAAAAACACCCATTTTTCAGGGTTTTTTCTAAATTGCCAAAAATTTTTCTATTACCGCTACCCTGAAAATACTTACCATCGTGTCCAGCGTCGCAAGCCGCATCCAACGACGTGTCGCACGCCGTGATCCGGCACCTGAAAAGCGAAAAATTTCAAATTAAAACATAATTCTATAGAATACCTACCGACCGAGGCTACCTGGTCAACCTCGACATTTTTAAAACTAACTATATCTCGACTGAAAATATTGATATTTTGATCGGACTTTTTTGTTTTTCCTGCGTGTTTAATTTTACCCGAGTGTGCTGTGCACTTTTTGGAGCGATCTTGCGCGAATTTTTCAGTTTTTAGCGAAATTTCAGTTTTTTCATACATTGTTAAATTTCAAATTTGCATAACTCGCGATCGGCTTAACCGATTCGCGTGATTTAAATTCTCAATAGCCTGGTGCATTGTTCTTCACATCCTGACTGCGTGACGACGCGCTTGCGCGCCATCCGCCATATTGACTTTTTCAAAAACACCCATTTTTCAGGGTTTTTTCTAAATTGCCAAAAATTTTTCTATTACCGCTACCCTGAAAATACTTACCATCGTGTCCA
>CAOKYR010000229.1:0-27732 GCA_948473455.1 Teleiodes luculella | reverse complement strand
GATACCCTTATTTTATTTTATAACGAAATTAATGCGTTTGATTCAAGGAATTAAGCGAGCAAGATTTAAGCTCAACACTTTAGACTGTGTCACAGAACACAGAATAGTAATCCTTACTTTAATGTTAAAGCCTGACCAGTAAAATAAAAAACCTGCTCTGGGGGCGCCACGTGTATTTTTCTTTATGGCAACAATATTTCATTATAAAATTAGTTCCATTGACATTCCGCAATATGGCGAGGTTTTTTTATTTTTCTGGTCAGGCTTTACTTACGAAGTTAAGCCCACCATATTCGGGAATTTCAATGGAACTAATTTTAAAAACTAACTTATCAGACGGAAAATTGAAACCCTGCTCTGGGGCACAGAATACCAAATAGTAGTCCCTACAGAAGCTCCACTAGGCGACATAATTCAAATAAATTGCAACCCTATCTCCGTTACAATAAAGTGCAATTCAGATCGCACGGTGCTAGGCGAAAAAACGAAGTTGCTGCATCTCTTTCTCTCGCGTTGCGCTATCTCTTTTGCCACTCTACTAACACCTTTAGGGCTGTCGTCTTTGAGAAAATAAAACATCTGATTTATTAACCTATAAGGTACCTACCTTTTACTCAAACAAATGATGGTTCAAATAAACCAATGCTACTACTATTTACTAAGTAATAGTATTACTCGTATTATAATGTTTGCAAACTATATTACTCGTCAGTAGGTAGGTAAGTACTTTAGTTTATGAAAATACGTCATAATGTTACTGTAGGTTTGTCAGAGAAAATTATGAGGACAAGAAAAGAGATCTAAAAAAGACACATCCGATCCAGTCCTTTTCCTTTTATTTTTGCATCCATAAACACATCAGCATTTGTCGTATTGTTGTGAAGTCATTTTCGTAATTTGAGCGAGCGGAGCGGCGCGTAATAACGACGCGTCACGCGCGCCCGGCGACTGCTCGCGTACTGATGTAGCTAGCCCTGCCTTTCATCGGCCGGGGCGATATTTCGTTGGCGTCAGCCCAGCATCACCGTGATCGAATTTCGCGAATTCAACTATACAGGCCTTAAAGCCGGGTCCACAGCTCAAATTTTCTAACAAAACATTCTAACAAAACAATGTTGTGCAATTTGTTTATCAAAACCGCCCGTCCACTGCGCATAATGTTAATGTTTTGGCTAACAAAACCACGCCCTTAAATGTGAATGTTTTGTTTCATTTCATTTTAAAAATGAGTTCCGACGAAGAAGACGTGGAAGCTGTTATTGCTATCGTTAATTTAGTTTCCTTTGACTTTCCAAAAATTTTTGCAATTTCCGACAGGGCATCTACTTTTTTGTACCTATCTTTGTGCTCTTCCAAAGTTACATCCCAAATTATCGGCCTTTCTCTTATAAGTTGTATTAACAACCAAATACTCTATTCCACTCCAACTATATATACGCGCGAGAGCGAGCAAATAAAAAAAAATTCGACGCTTCCCCTCCCCGCAGGCGAACCCGGGGGATGTTATCCATTCGTCTCGGCAAACAATGTTATGTTTAGGCTGAACAAAATTTGTTAAGCCACGCCCCTATTTTGTTAAAATTAACATGTTAGAGTGTTCAAAACACGAAAACACGGAGCTGTGGACCCGGCTTTAGTCGATAGTAAAGTAGATTTTGTCATATTTTGTCAGACTTTGTCAGCCAGTCGTTCAAAAGTTATAAGGGCGAGTTACTGTCTCCGCTGGGCTGACGTCAATCAGCGGTGTGAAGTTAGCAGAATAAGTTAGCTGAATTTGATAACCCGACCAAATTAAGAAGGTCGGCGATTCCAATTTCTAAAACATGCTCCAAACTGATCGGAAATGATCAAATATGGTGTAAAATGGCACCAAACGATCATTAAACATGAAAACCGCCATGAAAATGATCAATAATTCGAGAAATATTCATACAAACGTTGAGCGGTGTGAAGTTAGCAGAATAAGTTAGCTGAATTTGATAACCCGACCAAATTAAGAAGGTCGGCGATTCCAATTTCTAAAACATGCTCCAAACTGATCGGAAATGATCAAATATGGTGTAAAATGGCACCAAACGATCATTAAACATGAAAACCGCCATGAAAATGATCAATAATTCGAGAAATATTCATACAAACGTTGAGCGGTGTGAAGTTAGCAGAATAAGTTAGCTGAATTTGATAACCCGACCAAATTAAGAAGGTCGGCGATTCCAATTTCTAAAACATGCTCCAAACTGATCGGAAATGATCAAATATGGTGTAAAATGGCACCAAACGATCATTAAACATGAAAACCGCCATGAAAATGATCAATAATTCGAGAAATATTCATACAAACGTTGACATGATTTCGGTACCAATTCAAACGGCTAAATATTAGTTTTAAGTGGAAATTTCACATCAAATTGTACATCTAAATAATGCTTATGATATAGCCATCCGATTAAAAGACGATACAATAACAAATATAGCCTGTATTCGAAAATTAAAATAAATTCATCCAGCAAGTTTGGAACAGCAATATTCCGGCTTTTTTTTCTGTTCTCACCCCCTTCCTAAGGTAAAACTTCCAATGAATTGTATATAGAAACCTAGATATTTATATTTCCTTTCAGACTATATACGACTTCTCTATAAATAAGTATACTTTCTATACGTAAACATGATTATTCTCCATAAATTCGTCTCAGCTGAATACATCTGTGGCACCTGACCCAAGATACCTGACGGGATAAAACTAGTGTCAAAAGATAGCTATTACTAATAGCTACCTATGATAAAAAAATTTAAAAAATTTACGTCGAAATAACGCGGGAAACAATTTTTTTTGTTTTTTCACTGTAGCAGTTTTGACTTTACCTGTAGCAGCTGACCCAAGATACCTGACGGTATGAAACTAGTGTCAGAAGATAGCTATTACTAATAGCTACCTATGATAAAAAAATAAAAAAAATTTACGTCGAAATAACGCGGAAAACGATTTTTTCCCAAAAATTCAGCTCAGCTGAATGCATCTGTGGCACCTGATCCAAGATATCTGACGGGATAAAACTAGTGTCAAAAGATAGCTATTACTAATAGCTACCTATGATAAAAAAATAAAAAAAATTTACGTCGAAATAACGCGGGAAACATTTTTTTTGTTTTTTCACTATAGCAGTTTTGATTTTACCTGTAGCACCTGACCCAAGATACCTGACGGGATAAAACTAGTGTCAGAAGATAGCTATTACTAATAGCTACCTATGATAAAAAAATAAAAAAAATTTACATCGAAATAACGCGGGAAACAATTTTTTTGTTTTTTCACTATAGCAGTTTTGTTTTTACCGTCAGCACCTGACCCAAGATACCTGACGGGATGAAACTAGTGTCAGAAGATAGCTATTACTAATAGCTACCTATGATAAAAAAATAAAAAAAAATTACGCCGAAATAACGCGGAAAACGATTTTTTTTTTCAAAAATTCAGCTCAGCTGAATGCATCTGTGGCACCTGACCCAAGATACCTGACGGGATAAAACTAGTGTCAAAAGATAGCTATTACTAATAGCTACCTATGATAAAAAAATAAAAAAAATTTACGTCGAAATAACGCGGGGAACAATTTTTTTGTTTTTTCACTATAGCAGTTTTGACTTTACCTGTAGCAGCTGACCCAAGATACCTGACGGTATGAAACTAGTGTCAGAAGATAGCTATTACTAATAGCTACCTATGATAAAAAAATAAAAAAAATTTACGTCGAAATAACGCGGAAAACGATTTTTTCCCCAAAAATTCAGCTCAGCTGAATGCATCTGTGGCACCTGATCCAAGATACCTGACGGGATAAAACTAGTGTCAAAAGATAGCTATTACTAATAGCTACCTATGATAAAAAAATTAAAAAAATTTACGTCGAAATAACGCGGGAAACAATTTTTTTGTTTTTTCACTGTAGCAGTTTTGACTTTACCTGTAGCAGCTGACCCAAGATACCTGACGGTATGAAACTAGTGTCAGAAGATAGCTATTACTAATAGCTACCTATGATAAAAATATAAAAAAAAATTACGTCGAAATAACGCGGAAAACGATTTTTTCCCCAAAAATTCAGCTCAGCTGAATGCATCTGTGGCACCTGATCCAAGATACCTGACGGGATAAAACTAGTGTCAAAAGATAGCTATTACTAATAGCTACCTATGATAAAAAAATAAAAAAAATTTACGTCGAAATAACGCGGGGAACAATTTTTTTGTTTTTTCACTATAGCAGTTTTGACTTTACCTGTAGCACCTGACCCAAGATACCTGACGGGATAAAACTAGTGTCAGAAGATAGCTATTACTAATAGCTACCTATGATAAAAAAATAAAAAAAATTTACGTCGAAATAACGCGGGAAACATTTTTTTGTTTTTTCACTATAGCAGTTTTGATTTTACCTGTAGCACCTGACCCAAGATACCTGACGGGATAAAACTAGTGTCAGAAGATAGCTATTACTAATAGCTACCTATGATAAAAATATAAAAAAAATTTACGTCGAAATAACGCGGAAAACGATTTTTTCCCCAAAAATTCAGCTCAGCTGAATGCATCTGTGGCACCTGATCCAAGATACCTGACGGGATAAAACTAGTGTCAAAAGATAGCTATTACTAATAGCTACCTATGATTAAAAAATAAAAAAAAATTTACGTCGAAATAACGCGGGAAACAATTTTTTTGTTTTTTCACTATAGCAGTTTTGACTTTATCTGTAGCACCTGACCCAAGATACCTGACGGGATGAAACTAGTGTCAGAAGATAGCTATTACTAATAGCTACCTATGATAAAAAAATAAAAAAAATTTACGTCGAAATAACGCGGGGAACAATTTTTTTGTTTTTTCACTATAGCAGTTTTGACTTTACCTGTAGCACCTGACCCAAGATACCTGACGGGATAAAACTAGTGTCAAAAGATAGCTATTACTAATAGCTACCTATGATAAAAAAATAAAAAAAATTTACGTCGAAATAACGCGGGAAACAATTTTTTCCCCAAAAATTCAGCTCAGCTGAATGCATCTGTGGCACCTGATCCAAGATACCTGACGGGATAAAACTAGTGTCAAAAGATAGCTATTACTAATAGCTACCTATGATAAAAAAATAAAAAAAATTTACGTCGAAATAACGCGGGAAACAATTTTTTTGTTTTTTCACTATAGCAGTTTTGACTTTACCTGTAGCAGCTGACCCAAGATACCTGACGGGATAAAACTAGTGTCAGAAGATAGCTATTACTAATAGCCAACTATGATAAAAAAATAAAAAAAATTTACGTCGAAATAACGCGGGGAACAATTTTTTTGTTTTTTCACTATAGCAGTTTTGACTTTACCTGTAGCACCTGACCCAAGATACCTGACGGGATAAAACTAGTGTCAGAAGATAGGTATTACTAATAGCCAACTATGATAAAAAAATAAAAAAAATTTACGTCGAAATAACGCGGAAAACAATTTTTTTGTTTTTTCACTAAAGCAGTTTTGACTTTACCTGTAGCAGCTGACCCAAGATACCTGACGGTATGAAACTAGTGTCAGAAGATAGCTATTACTAATAGCTACCTATGATAAAAAAATAAAAAAAAATTACGTTGAAATAACGCGGAAAACGATTTTTTCCCCAAAAATTCAGCTCAGCTGAATGCATCTGTGGCACCTGATCCAAGATACCTGACGGGATAAAACTAGTGTCAAAAGATAGCTATTACTAATAGCTACCTATGATAAAAAAATTAAAAAAAATTACGTCGAAATAACGCGGGAAACAATTTTTTTGTTTTTTCACTGTAGCAGTTTTGACTTTACCTGTAGCAGCTGACCCAAGATACCTGACGGTATGAAACTAGTGTCAGAAGATAGCTATTACTAATAGCTACCTATGATAAAAATATAAAAAAAATTTACGTCGAAATAACGCGGAAAACGATTTTTTCCCCAAAAATTCAGCTCAGCTGAATGCATCTGTGGCACCTGATCCAAGATACCTGACGGGATAAAACTAGTGTCAAAAGATAGCTATTACTAATAGCTACCTATGATAAAAAAATAAAAAAAATTTACGTCGAAATAACGCGGGAAACAATTTTTTTGTTTTTTCACTATAGCAGTTTTGACTTTACCTGTAGCAGCTGACCCAAGATACCTGACGGTATGAAACTAGTGTCAGAAGATAGCTATTACTAATAGCTACCTATGATAAAAAAATAAAAAAAAATTACGTCGAAATAACGCGGAAAACGATTTTTTCCCCAAAAATTCAGCTCAGCTGAATGCATCTGTGGCACCTGATCCAAGATACCTGACGGGATAAAACTAGTGTCAGGGGATAGCTATTACTAATAGCTACCTACGATTAAAAAATAAAAAAAATTTACGTCGAAATAACGCGGAAAACTATTTTTTTTCCAAAAATTCAGCTCAGCTGAATGCATCTGTGGCACCTGATCCAAGATACCTGACGGCATAAAACTAGTGTCAGAGGATAGATATTACTAATAGCTACCTACGATAAAAAAAGAAAAGAAATTTATGTCGAAATAACGCAAAAATTGGCGTTTAAGATTTTTTGTATAGAAAGTTTTGACTTCTCACGGTATCTTCGCTTTGAAAGTGAATTTTCTGTAACATCTTTTACCGATTCATAGGTTCTTAGGTTTTTCATCCAAATTTTAATTGTTTTTCGAATGAGTTTACTTCTTTGAATAAATATTAGATAAATTCTTCAAAAAATGTGAAGTTAGCAGAATTTGTCTATAACACCCGACCCGATGCGAGAATCTTAATGAAATTAGCACTTAAGATAAATATTTTGATTACGTAGCTCACTATATAAGTATTATGTGAAATATATGTCTATTTATGTATTAAAAATCCTATTTTATCATTATTCTTCACATTGTTTGAAATGTTGCCAGCTCGTCGGAATTATCCGTAATCAGCGGTTTATTGTGAGTTTCGAGATATTACTTTTTAACTAGTTTTTTTACTAGATGCTTGTTGCTTTGTATTTAATATAAAGAAAGCCTTTTAATCTATTCAATTTCGTTGTGAGTGAAAATTACGGATGGTTATCTTTAACAAAACTCAATTTTTTACAAAATATTTGAATAAGTTCACTGCAACAAATGAAAGATATTGGTCTGGCAACATTTCTTTTTTCCAGGTGGTAACCGGGTGGTAAAGTTCTGCCGCTCGTCAATAGATGACACTTTCTGCGTTAGAAATTTTATTCAATAATAGATGTCGCATGCAACAGTTATTTGATTTTTGTTCTCGGCTCATAAGGCGTTACCTGCCGAGGCTATCTTCGAGTAAAAGCAAATATTTTTGTATCTACGATGGCTTCATGTCATGTGTTTGCCGTCTATGCCGCCGTTAAGTAAAAAATTAGATAGCTAACTTCGGACCATGGCTAACTTCATAGAACAGTTCCAATAGTTCAAAAAAGTAACCTAGGTGGCGCTACTTGGCTCGATTGAAATTATTATAATCAAATGAATCACATTTTAAGGTTTGATTTCATGTTCATTTGTTGTTTTCCGAAACACATATTTTGTTATTCTACTTATGAGTATTGTTACTGAATGATATATTTTTTTACAATAATAAATTTTTCTTTTTTATATGTATTTGATTTTTTGTTGTCTGGAGGGCTAGCGGATCCGTAGCAGTCAGCTAGTAAATTATTATTATCTCAGATACTCAGATCACTTTCCCTCGTTATGTTATTATGCAATATCAGATTCACATTTTTACTCATTTTTTCATTTTGACACAGGAAAATAAAAAAACTCTTGTTAGTATTTTCTACACAGCATTTTTATTTTTTATTCAGCATTTTATAAATCATAATATATAGATAAATTTTTGTTTTTTAACAAATACAATTTTTGCTTGTGATCTCACTCATCCCACTCTACACCTTGTTTCCCAATAATTCCCAAGTTTCATTAGTTTCTTGCTTATAGACTGTATCTCCGACTGTATCTGAAATAAATAATTTGACTATTTATTTGAAAATGGCAATCTTAAAAACTAGGTTTTTAAAGTGGTACTTTTGTCTTCGGAACGACTTAGGAGAAAATAAATAGATAATTGTAATTAATGACATAAGTTACGTAATTTGCAATTTTAGTGTTTACTGCTTACAACTACGCTTTATATTGTTATGTGTGCGTTTTTTTAACAATTGCAATGACATCATCGTATACTCTAAACATACTTTATTATAAATTTATAAAGAATAGTTGATAGTGGCCCCCAATTTTTGATTAGTTTCCATTTTCATTTAGTACTAGCTTTTTGCAGCGGCTCCGCCCACGTTAACAGATTTTCCCGTGGTAATGAGGCAGGCCGCGGTAAAAGGTAGCCAATGTTACTCAGGGTAAATGTAGTTTTCTAATGGTGAAAGAATTTTTGAAATCGGTTCAGGAGTTTTTGGGTTTATTCATTACAAACATAAAACGCACACACACAAAAATACAAATCTTTCCTCTTTATAATAATACTAGCCACCCGCCCCGGCTCCGCACGGGAAAATGGTTATTGTGGGTTATCCTTAAGTGTATTATGCATGTATTATACATATAAACCTTCCTCTTGAATCACTCTATCTATTAAAAAAAACCGCATCAAAATCCGTTGCGTAGTTTTAAAGATTTAAGCATACATATGGACATAGGGACAGAGAAAGCAACTTTGTTTTATACTATGTAGTGATAATAGTATGATTAAGGAGGGCGCTGCTAGTGGACTGTAATAGGCCTCTTGTATTCGTTTTGAAATTCATAACTTAAGGGGCTCTACTATGCTAAGTGGCGCCCCCACCCTTAAAAAATAATAAATCGCATATCAAGTAGGCAACGAAAGTGTTTGTGTAGAGTTTACTAGTAGTAGACATGTATCGCTTTAGCAGTGAAGCAGACAAAATAAAACAATGTAACTTTTTGTACATACTTACGGGGCGGGCTTAGAGGGCCAGCACACATTGACTCAGTCGGCTGGCAAGGAACCCATCAGCTCAGTAGTCGGAGTAGTTTTCTGCCTGAAACATGTTATACATTTATTTGTTGTATATTGTATTGTATATCTTTCTTACTATGCTTAGTACATCTTCGATTCAAAACCTTTGTTTAAGAGAGCTTAATACTATTTTTGTCCTGCATAATGTAACTTTAAATGTACATCTCCTATAATGAATTCAGTAATAACAAACTTATTGGACAAAATCTTAGAATATATGGCATTCATAGTTTGTGTTGTCCTGTTTTTTCTGAATGTCTAAAGGTAGTGAGCAAACAATGTATTTCATGTTGGAAGGAATATTTTGATGAAAGGTCAAAAATGTTTGGTATTTGGTATAAGACAATTCAACTGGAACCATTGTGTGTTCCTTGGAATCATAACTGCTTGAATAGACATGATCTAGTTTTAGCATTAAGGAGGATTCGTTCCGGTCACATTCCGTTAAATAAATTTAAATTTTTGATGCGTAAGACGGATTCACCGAATTGCTCTGAATGTGGTGTAGTTGAAGATGTGTATTATATTTTGATGGAGTGTGTCCGGAATGAATCTAGTAGATTTAATTTACAAATGATTTGTAAAAACCTCAGGCAAGTTGGTGGATGTAACAGTGTATTGGCGTCTCCTCTTTCGAGGGAAGCCAAGGCACTGTATAAGCTAGTTCAGTCGGGTTTGAGAGCAAGAAGCGATCAATGATGGTCGGTCCTGGATCTCAGGCTGGACCTGTTTAATGTACTGTGAAGTAAAAGAGGATGCAGATACTGCTGATAAGTCTTAAAACTGTTTTTATGACGCTTTTGATGCTCTGCACAAGTTTATTGTGTCATTTAGTGTCAAGTTTTCTTTCTTTAATAGTTCCTTTTTTTAATGACTATGATGTCTTTAATTTCTAGGATAATCTTGTCTCGTAACATTTTGTTTTTAAATTCTCTGTATTCAAATTCTTTGATAAGTTTGGTCATGTTGCCGAAGAAAATATCAAATGGTTTGCCTGTTTGTTGGTTTCTACTAAGAAAGATGATGTATCTATAAGTGTATTGATGTTTTTTCTTGGCACCATTTTAGAACTGATAGTAAGTATTAAGTATTTCTTGACATGACTTTTTCTCTTTGTCTTCTTGGCTATAACTAAATTAGCCACACTTTATCAGTGCCTCTCACTGAATAAGATACTAACCTTTCTAGGGTCCTGTTCCGCCAGCCATCTGTCCATCTTCGTGCACGGCAATAGTTTATCCATGACGGCTTGAATGCGTCTTAGGGACAAATATTGGTGTTTATTGCAGACGGCCATGGAACAATCCTTATTTTGGTCAGAGAGTCAACTTATATTTATATCCGGCTTTGAGAGCTCTGGCCTACCTACATTAATTAGCATTTTCTGTAACAGTTGGGTTTGTTGCTCCATAATTTGGGCGAGATTTATCTCTGCACTGGCCATGTTTTATGTAGGTTTACGCTGCCACCATGTTTTAAATAATATTCCAGTCTTGAATCACGGTTGGTTCTATATTCAAAAATTTCCAATACTCAAAGAAAGAAATATCTCCGACATTTAAGTTTTTTTTTTTTTGGATTGACCTTTGCTTGTTGAGTCGAATCGAACGAAAAGGTACGACGGACGGATCAATTTTTTTTTCTTTCTTTCTCCCTTATGGGAAAGGCAAAGGGATCTAAGCCCATACAGCCTAGTCTTTAGTAGTTTCTTGCATTATCCGAGTTTAATGTCTTCATCTTCAGTCATTATTTCTTCAGTTTCATTTCGTCATCTTTAGTCATTTCTTGCATCTATGTTAAACTTCTTCAGTAGTTTCATTTCTTGTTACGGGATTATTCGAATGCAAGGGTGGTTCTTACATTCCAATGATACTGAAGTTTAACGCGGGGTATCAAACCAGAAACAGCTAAACACTCATTATTTCTCACTTTCATTGAATAGTTCTTCTTTAACGGCACATTATCGCACTAATTCCACCATATTAACACCACAATTACCATGAAAAACTATTTTTAAAAAGGACGAAACAATGAACCCGCCATTTCCTCTCGATTCCCGCGTAAAAACCGTACGACGGATCAAGCTTCACCGGACTTGAACCACAGTATAAATATAGTATGTATGTATGTATGTACGTAGTACGTAGTACCACCGTAGAACGTAGTACGTACATACATAATTACAATCATTTCCCGTGGCCCCAAGTAGTTAGCCTTCCTCACCTCGCTAGTCCGTCAGTGACGCAAAAAACATTTCTTATTTTGATATCTAAACCATAAGTGACGCTAATTTGTAAGAATGATTGGCATTTGAACATGGTACATACACACCAAATGACGCTTGAGATTTTGGATGCTGGAAAAATAAAAAACTAGCCAAATAAAGTTCAATTTGACTGTAATGTTGCACAGTGACGCAGCAATAAATAATATCTAGCCAATAATATGAGGGACGCACTTAAGCCCGCTCTACATACTCCACAAAACTAGACGACTGAGACATGGCCAATACGAGGGACGCCGGACGCAGTTATGCGCAAGAGTGAGCGCGGTGTATTTGTATCTCATTCTAACGCATAACCGCGTCCCTTTCGGTTCTCGGGTTTTGTCAAGAGTGTAGTGCTAGCTTTATGCGCAAGAGTGAACGCGGTGTATTTGCATCTCATTCTAACGCGTAACCTCGTCTCTTTCGGCTCTCGGGTTTTTGTCGAGACCATAGACGAAATAAAAAAAATACGTTTTTGTGGTTCCGTTTTAGCGCATCAAGCGTGAAAGAGAAAGCCGTTTATATGTATAGCGTTATCTCTTTCTAACAATTCACTTATGTCAACTAGTGATTGACGTACAGAAGCCAGCACATGCGGTTGGTCATTCGCACTACGAAATTCACCCCTACGCCCCTACCATAGATACCGGTAGGTACGAAATACAGGCGCTATCAAGGTCAACTCTGGGCAAGTCGCTGTCGCTGGACGTCAATTCAATTCTTTAATCCATCGGAATTCCGCAAGCAAAGGTAGGTAAAACGAAGTGATATTGTTGATCTATGGTGAGCAAAGGTAAAACTTTGATGTAGGTAGGTACCTATTATAAGTATATATAGAAATCTTTCTCTTTTTCGTTTTATTTTTTACATGATTCTAACTATTTATGTAAACACACACAGTGTAATATAATTATTTTAAGCTAAAATCACGATTTTTCAGTCTTGTCTATTATGTGTTATTTATTTTATGTTTTGACTACAATTTTGACATATTTTGAGGTTAGAAATACAAAAGTAAAACAAATGATAGGTAGGTACGAGTCCGCATCATTATTCCGAAACTATTTTGCCGACCGTGAAAACTCCGATAAGTCGTTTCGCCGATGATCAATTTGACGAATAAATTGTTTCAACATTTTTCATTTTTCCGACAGTTTGTTTCTACGAGAAATCTTTTCGCCGACAAGCAATTTTAGAATGAGGTTTTCTTAGATTAAGACGGTGATGCCAGTCGGACCATTGGAGTGGTAGGTGTTGATTGAGTAGAGTACATTAAGGTAGAGTAAGATAGAGTCAGGTAAAGTTAGGTTGAGTCAGAGGTACAGTAAGGTAAAGTCAGGTAGAGTTAGGAAGAGTCAGAGGTAGAGCAAGGTAGAGTCAGAAGTAGAACAAGGTAGAGACAGAGGTAGAGTCAGGTAAAGTCAGGTAGAGTTAGGAAGAGCTAGAGGTAAAGCAAGGTAGAGTCAGGTAGAGTTTGGTAGAATCAGAGGGTAGAGCAAGGTAAAGTCAGGTAGAGGTAGGTAGAGCCAGGCAGAGTCAGTGGTAGAGCAAAGTAGAGTAAGGTAGAGTTAGGTTGAGTTAGGTTAAGTCAGGTAAAGTCAAGTAGAGTCAAGTAGAGTCAGTGGTAGAGCAAAGTAGATTATGGTAGAGTCAGGTAAAGTCAGGATGAGTAAGGTAGAATTAGACTCTACCTTGATCTACCTCTGACTCTTCCTAATTCTACCTTACTCATCCTGACTTTACTTGACTCTACCTGACTCTACCATAATCTATTTTGCTCTACCACTGACCCTACTTGACTTTACTTTGCTCTACCTGACTTTACCTGACTCAACCTAACTCTACCTTAGTCTACTTTGCTCTATCACTGACTCTACCTACCTCTACCTGACTACCTTACTCTTCTTCTGACTCTACCTAATTCTACCTGACATTACCTGACTACCTTGCTTTACCTCTAGCTCTTCCTAACTCTACCTGACTTTACCTGACTCTACCTCTGTCTCTGCCTTGTTCTACTTCTGACTCTACCTTGCTCTACCTCTGACTCTTCCTAACTCTACCTGACTTTACCTTACTGTACCTCTGACTCAACCTAACTTTACCTGACTCTATCTTACTCTACCTTAATGTACTCTACTCAATCAACACCTACCACTCCAATGGTCCGACTGGCATCACCGTCTTAATCTAAGAAAACCTCATTCTAAAATTGCTTGTCGGCGAAAAGATTTCTCGTAGAAACAAACTGTCGGAAAAATGAAAAATGTTGAAACAATTATTCGTCAAATTGATCATCGGCGAAACGACTTATCGGAGTTTTCACGGTCGGCAAAATAATTTCGAAATAATGATGCGGACTCGGTAGGTACTCTAATTAACTTCTATGCTTGTTGTCTAGTAACAAACAATAACAATAGAATGTATCAGCTGCTTCACTTAACGCATAGATCGTAAAAGCCAACCCCAAGAATGTTATAGGCAATAATACTACTATATAGCTAAAATCATGGGAGCAGTCAAAGTATTGAAAGCCATTTAGGCTGCTTTTCCACCAGAGCTGTGCTAGGTAGCTAAGCGGTGTGCGAGGAAAAAATCCACCAATACAATCACTAGGCTGGAAAATAAAGTGATACTATTGGTGGATTTTTTCCTCGCACACCGCTTAGCTACCTAGGTAGCACAGCTCTGGTGGAAAAGCAGCCTAACACCTAAATATTTGACTAACGTGGCTTTTTGCTAACCCACTGTTAAAGTTAAAAACGTGATTAATGAACAGAAGCCAGCACATGTACTACTTAAATAAATAAATTTAATTTCAGGTCCTCACAAGATTCCTATGGAGATGATAGGTACTGTTTTTTGAAGATGGTATAATAGAAATCTAAGGTTCTCAATGAAAAGACCTACAAGAATTTTATTATGAATGGAGGGCCTTAAGGAGGAAAATACAATGCCCAAATGTAGCTACAAATGTTATTTATTATCACAAAAAACCTGTTGTTTATTGTGTAGCTGACATATCCTATCCCAAAAATAAAAAAGTGAATATACTTAATAATTGTATCATTCAACCTTGCTTTTAAGTTGTAGATATGATTAAACTATAAGGTTATTAAACTATTTGAAAACAAATTTATACCCTTTATTATATAAAAAATTATTTATAAGTGTGCTTATGTATAAATGAGTGTTTAATAAAAAACCTTTTTTGGAATTACATTATAGTTTTATTTTATTATTATGATATAATATCTTATTATATATATATATATATTATATCATAGCATGGTATATAAAGGGAAACATCACTACCCGAGTGCTGTTCTTCAATCAATATATTTTTTGTAATTTTGCATAGATTGGAGACAGGACATGATTTTATAATTGTCTAAATGAGCCCCTCGGTGGGGACATATATGAGCTGTTAACGAACAAAATTTAGCTATAAATGGGGACGTGGAACTTGATGTTACTGATGGTTTCAAGGATGACAATGCCTGCCTGGCTTACGTACTGTTTTTATTTTGGTCTGACTTGCTTTACTCCTGAACTTGTGTGTTAGAAATACTTGAACTGATTTATCTACTTTCTGTTCACATAAAGGTTCTGTTTGACTGTTTGAAAATCTGCAAAATAAATGAGAGTAATTAGCTTCATAGTCATAACTGTGAAATTATTGTTTTGTGTTGGTTATTATTAAAACATACCTGAGCTTGTATGGGGAATATCTTGGAGATGTGGACTTTGCAAACAACATTCTTCTGGTTTTTCCCAACACTTATAATGTAGTATTTGTACTCTCGTAGACACTCTGCTATTATCTTCATATTCTTTGTTTTTTAACATGTATGGTCGTTCTGCGCTGCTGCATGTCCGTGTTATGCGTGTTCTTGACATTTAATTTGCTTGGAGTACATCCTGGTTTCAAGCACACTTGTGATACTTTTCCCAAAGCTTTTCCCATAATATGATACTCAGTACAATAGATCATAACCTAAGATCAAAACATTTGGTAACTAGAAAGAAACAAAAAAGGTGCTTAATGTCTACAATAAACAACTGAAATCACAGAACTTCATGACAAAACTGAAACATCTAACCTCAAACAATATTTACAATAATAAAGCAAAATTCATCAGTTTTGTTATATTTATACATTCGCTAAATTACATTTTGTTAAATTAAATACCTACTTGCATCGAAATGATCTTCACACAACAAATACATTCTTGAATAAAATTTGTTGACAAACAATTTCATTTCATCCTCGCAAGAGTACCTACTTCTACATATTTCAGTTCAATCAAAGTTTCAATTCAAATAACTGTTGCATGTGACATCTATTATTCAATAAAATTACTAACGCAGAAAGTGTCATCCATGGTCCAAGAAAACAAGGTCTTGTAATTAGACCCCGTAACTGACACGATCCTACGTAATTTCTGCGTCATTTTGCCTATTCATCCCTGTCGAATGCGTGTAATAGACAAGGATGAACAGCGCAAAATGACGTAGCTTCTGTCAGTCACGTGGTCTATTTGCAAGTCCTTGTTTTTTGGACCATGGTGTCATCTATTGACGAGTGGCAGAACTTTACCACCCGGTTACCACCTGGAAAAAAGAAATGTTGCCAGACCAATATCTTTCATTTGTTGCAGTGAACTTCTTCAAATATTTTGTAAAAATTTGAGTTTTGTTAAAGATAACCATCCGTAATTTTCACTCACAACGAAATTGAATAGATTAAAAGGCTTTCTTTATATTAAATACAAAGCAACAAGCATCTAGTAAAAAAACTAGTTAAAAAGTAATATCTCGAAACTCACAATAAACCGCTGATTACGGATAATTCCGACGAGCTGGCAACATTTCAAACAATGTGAAGAATAATGATAAAATAGGATTTTTAATACATAAATAGACATATATTTCACATAATACTTATATAGTGAGCTACGTAATCAAAATATTTATCTTAAGTGCTAATTTCATTAAGATTCTCGCATCGGGTCGGGTGTTATAGACAAATTCTGCTAACTTCACATTTTTTGAAGAATTTATCTAATATTTATTCAAAGAAGTAAACTCATTCGAAAAACAATTAAAATTTGGATGAAAAACCTAAGAACCTATGAATCGGTAAAAGATGTTACAGAAAATTCGCTTTCAAAGCGAAGATACCGTGAGAAGTCAAAACTTTCTATACAAAAAATCTTAAACGCCAATTTTTGCGTTATTTCGACATAAATTTCTTTTATTTTTTTATCGTAGGTAGCTATTAGTAATATCTATCCTCTGACACTAGTTTTATGCCGTCAGGTATCTTGGATCAGGTGCCACAGATGCATTCAGCTGAGCTGAATTTTTGGAAAAAAAATAGTTTTCCGCGTTATTTCGACGTAAATTTTTTTTATTTTTTAATCGTAGGTAGCTATTAGTAATAGCTATCCCCTGACACTAGTTTTATCCCGTCAAGTATCTTGGATCAGGTGCCACAGATGCATTCAGCTGAGCTGAATTTTTGGGGAAAAAATCGTTTTCCGCGTTATTTCGACGTAAATTTTTTTTTTTTTTTTATCATAGGTAGCTATTAGTAATAGCTATCTTCTGACACTAGTTTCATACCGTCAGGTATCTTGGGTCAGCTGCTACAGGTAAAGTCAAAACTGATATAGTGAAAAAACAAAAAAATTGTTTCCCGCGTTATTTCGACGTAAATTTTTTTTATTTTTTTATCATAGGTAGCTATTAGTAATAGCTATCTTTTGACACTAGTTTTATCCCGTCAGGTATCTTGGATCAGGTGCCACAGATGCATTCAGCTGAGCTGAATTTTTGGGGAAAAAATCGTTTTCCGCGTTATTTCGACGTAAATTTTTTTTATTTTTTTATCATAGGTAGCTATTAGTAATAGCTATCTTCTGACACTAGTTTCATACCGTCAGGTATCTTGGGTCAGCTGCTACAGGTAAAGTCAAAACTGCTATAGTGAAAAAACAAAAAAATTGTTTCCCGCGTTATTTCGACGTAAATTTTTTTTATTTTTTTATCATAGGTAGCTATTAGTAATAGCTATCTTTTGACACTAGTTTTATCCCGTCAGGTATCTTGGATCAGGTGCCACAGATGCATTCAGCTGAGCTGAATTTTTGGGGAAAAAATTGTTTCCCGCGTTATTTCGACGTAAATTTTTTTTATTTTTTTATCATAGGTAGCTATTAGTAATAGCTATCTTTTGACACTAGTTTTATCCCGTCAGGTATCTTGGGTCAGGTGCTACAGGTAAAGTCAAAACTGCTATAGTGAAAAAACAAAAAAATTGTTCCCCGCGTTATTTCGACGTAAATTTTTTTTATTTTTTTATCATAGGTAGCTATTAGTAATAGCTATCTTCTGACACTAGTTTCATCCCGTCAGGTATCTTGGGTCAGGTGCTACAGATAAAGTCAAAACTGCTATAGTGAAAAAACAAAAAAATTGTTTCCCGCGTTATTTCGACGTAAATTTTTTTTATTTTTTAATCATAGGTAGCTATTAGTAATAGCTATCTTTTGACACTAGTTTTATCCCGTCAGGTATCTTGGATCAGGTGCCACAGATGCATTCAGCTGAGCTGAATTTTTGGGGAAAAAATCGTTTTCCGCGTTATTTCGACGTAAATTTTTTTTATATTTTTATCATAGGTAGCTATTAGTAATAGCTATCTTCTGACACTAGTTTTATCCCGTCAGGTATCTTGGGTCAGGTGCTACAGGTAAAATCAAAACTGCTATAGTGAAAAAACAAAAAAATGTTTCCCGCGTTATTTCGACGTAAATTTTTTTTATTTTTTTATCATAGGTAGCTATTAGTAATAGCTATCTTCTGACACTAGTTTTATCCCGTCAGGTATCTTGGGTCAGGTGCTACAGGTAAAGTCAAAACTGCTATAGTGAAAAAACAAAAAAATTGTTCCCCGCGTTATTTCGACGTAAATTTTTTTTTTTTTTTATCATAGGTAGCTATTAGTAATAGCTATCTTCTGACACTAGTTTCATCCCGTCAGGTATCTTGGGTCAGGTGCTACAGGTAAAGTCAAAACTGCTATAGTGAAAAAACAAAAAAATTGTTCCCCGCGTTATTTCGACGTAAATTTTTTTTATTTTTTTATCATAGGTAGCTATTAGTAATAGCTATCTTCTGACACTAGTTTTATCCCGTCAGGTATCTTGGGTCAGGTGCTACAGGTAAAATCAAAACTGCTATAGTGAAAAAACAAAAAAATGTTTCCCGCGTTATTTCGACGTAAATTTTTTTTATTTTTTTATCATAGGTAGCTATTAGTAATAGCTATCTTCTGACACTAGTTTTATCCCGTCAGGTATCTTGGGTCAGGTGCTACAGGTAAAGTCAAAACTGCTATAGTGAAAAAACAAAAAAATTGTTCCCCGCGTTATTTCGACGTAAATTTTTTTTATTTTTTTATCATAGGTAGCTATTAGTAATAGCTATCTTCTGACACTAGTTTCATACCGTCAGGTATCTTGGGTCAGCTGCTACAGGTAAAGTCAAAACTGCTATAGTGAAAAAACAAAAAAATTGTTTCCCGCGTTATTTCGACGTAAATTTTTTTTATTTTTTAATCATAGGTAGCTATTAGTAATAGCTATCTTTTGACACTAGTTTTATCCCGTCAGGTATCTTGGATCAGGTGCCACAGATGCATTCAGCTGAGCTGAATTTTTGGGGAAAAAATCGTTTTCCGCGTTATTTCGACGTAAATTTTTTTTATATTTTTATCATAGGTAGCTATTAGTAATAGCTATCTTCTGACACTAGTTTTATCCCGTCAGGTATCTTGGGTCAGGTGCTACAGGTAAAATCAAAACTGCTATAGTGAAAAAACAAAAAAATGTTTCCCGCGTTATTTCGACGTAAATTTTTTTTATTTTTTTATCATAGGTAGCTATTAGTAATAGCTATCTTCTGACACTAGTTTTATCCCGTCAGGTATCTTGGGTCAGGTGCTACAGGTAAAGTCAAAACTGCTATAGTGAAAAAACAAAAAAATTGTTCCCCGCGTTATTTCGACGTAAATTTTTTTTATTTTTTTATCATAGGTAGCTATTAGTAATAGCTATCTTCTGACACTAGTTTCATCCCGTCAGGTATCTTGGGTCAGGTGCTACAGGTAAAGTCAAAACTGCTATAGTGAAAAAACAAAAAAATTGTTCCCCGCGTTATATCGACGTAAATTTTTTTTATTTTTTTATCATAGGTAGCTATTAGTAATAGCTATCTTCTGACACTAGTTTTATCCCGTCAGGTATCTTGGGTCAGGTGCTACAGGTAAAATCAAAACTGCTATAGTGAAAAAACAAAAAAATGTTTCCCGCGTTATTTCGACGTAAATTTTTTTTATTTTTTTATCATAGGTAGCTATTAGTAATAGCTATCTTCTGACACTAGTTTTATCCCGTCAGGTATCTTGGGTCAGGTGCTACAGGTAAAGTCAAAACTGCTATAGTGAAAAAACAAAAAAATTGTTCCCCGCGTTATTTCGACGTAAATTTTTTTTATTTTTTTATCATAGGTAGCTATTAGTAATAGCTATCTTCTGACACTAGTTTCATACCGTCAGGTATCTTGGGTCAGCTGCTACAGGTAAAGTCAAAACTGCTATAGTGAAAAAACAAAAAAATTGTTTCCCGCGTTATTTCGACGTAAATTTTTTTTATTTTTTTATCATAGGTAGCTATTAGTAATAGCTATCTTTTGACACTAGTTTTATCCCGTCAGGTATCTTGGATCAGGTGCCACAGATGCATTCAGCTGAGCTGAATTTTTGGGGAAAAAATTGTTTCCCGCGTTATTTCGACGTAAATTTTTTTTATTTTTTTATCATAGGTAGCTATTAGTAATAGCTATCTTTTGACACTAGTTTTATCCCGTCAGGTATCTTGGGTCAGGTGCTACAGGTAAAGTCAAAACTGCTATAGTGAAAAAACAAAAAAATTGTTCCCCGCGTTATTTCGACGTAAATTTTTTTTATTTTTTTATCATAGGTAGCTATTAGTAATAGCTATCTTCTGACACTAGTTTCATCCCGTCAGGTATCTTGGGTCAGGTGCTACAGATAAAGTCAAAACTGCTATAGTGAAAAAACAAAAAAATTGTTTCCCGCGTTATTTCGACGTAAATTTTTTTTATTTTTTAATCATAGGTAGCTATTAGTAATAGCTATCTTTTGACACTAGTTTTATCCCGTCAGGTATCTTGGATCAGGTGCCACAGATGCATTCAGCTGAGCTGAATTTTTGGGGAAAAAATCGTTTTCCGCGTTATTTCGACGTAAATTTTTTTTATATTTTTATCATAGGTAGCTATTAGTAATAGCTATCTTCTGACACTAGTTTTATCCCGTCAGGTATCTTGGGTCAGGTGCTACAGGTAAAATCAAAACTGCTATAGTGAAAAAACAAAAAAATGTTTCCCGCGTTATTTCGACGTAAATTTTTTTTATTTTTTTATCATAGGTAGCTATTAGTAATAGCTATCTTCTGACACTAGTTTTATCCCGTCAGGTATCTTGGGTCAGGTGCTACAGGTAAAGTCAAAACTGCTATAGTGAAAAAACAAAAAAATTGTTCCCCGCGTTATTTCGACGTAAATTTTTTTTATTTTTTTATCATAGGTAGCTATTAGTAATAGCTATCTTCTGACACTAGTTTCATCCCGTCAGGTATCTTGGGTCAGGTGCTACAGGTAAAGTCAAAACTGCTATAGTGAAAAAACAAAAAAATTGTTCCCCGCGTTATTTCGACGTAAATTTTTTTATTTTTTTATCATAGGTAGCTATTAGTAATAGCTATCTTTTGACACTAGTTTTATCCCGTCAGGTATCTTGGATCAGGTGCCACAGATGCATTCAGCTGAGCTGAATTTTTGGGGAAAAATCGTTTTCCGCGTTATTTCGACGTAATTTTTTTTTATTTTTTTATCATAGGTAGCTATTAGTAATAGCTATCTTCTGACACTAGTTTCATACCGTCAGGTATCTTGGGTCAGCTGCTACAGGTAAAGTCAAAACTGCTTTAGTGAAAAAACAAAAAAATTGTTTTCCGCGTTATTTCGACGTAAATTTTTTTTATTTTTTTATCATAGTTGGCTATTAGTAATAGCTATCTTCTGACACTAGTTTCATCCCGTCAGGTATCTTGGGTCAGGTGCTACAGGTAAAGTCAAAACTGCTATAGTGAAAAAACAAAAAAATTGTTCCCCGCGTTATTTCGACGTAAATTTTTTTTATTTTTTTATCATAGGTAGCTATTAGTAATAGCTATCTTCTGACACTAGTTTCATCCCGTCAGGTATCTTGGGTCAGGTGCTGACGGTAAAAACAAAACTGCTATAGTGAAAAAACAAAAAAATTGTTTCCCGCGTTATTTCGATGTAAATTTTTTTTATTTTTTTATCATAGGTAGCTATTAGTAATAGCTATCTTCTGACACTAGTTTTATCCCGTCAGGTATCTTGGGTCAGGTGCTACAGGTAAAATCAAAACTGCTATAGTGAAAAAACAAAAAAAATGTTTCCCGCGTTATTTCGACGTAAATTTTTTTTATTTTTTTATCATAGGTAGCTATTAGTAATAGCTATCTTTTGACACTAGTTTTATCCCGTCAGGTATCTTGGATCAGGTGCCACAGATGCATTCAGCTGAGCTGAATTTTTGGGAAAAAATCGTTTTCCGCGTTATTTCGACGTAATTTTTTTTTATTTTTTTATCATAGGTAGCTATTAGTAATAGCTATCTTCTGACACTAGTTTCATACCGTCAGGTATCTTGGGTCAGCTGCTACAGGTAAAGTCAAAACTGCTACAGTGAAAAAACTAAAAAAATTGTTTCCCGCGTTATTTCGACGTAAATTTTTTTAATTTTTTTATCATAGGTAGCTATTAGTAATAGCTATCTTCTGACACTAGTTTTATCCCGTCAGGTATCTTGGGTCAGGTGCCACAGATGTATTCAGCTGAGACGAATTTATGGAGAATAATCATGTTTACGTATAGAAAGTATACTTATTTATAGAGAAGTCGTATATAGTCTGAAAGGAAATATAAATATCTAGGTTTCTATATACAATTCATTGGAAGTTTTACCTTAGGAAGGGGGTGAGAACAGAAAAAAAAGCCGGAATATTGCTGTTCCAAACTTGCTGGATGAATTTATTTTAATTTTCGAATACAGGCTATATTTGTTATTGTATCGTCTTTTAATCGGATGGCTATATCATAAGCATTATTTAGATGTACAATTTGATGTGAAATTTCCACTTAAAACTTATATTTAGCCGTTTGAATTGGTACCGAAATCATGTCAACGTTTGTATGAATATTTCTCGAATTATTGATCATTTTCATGGCGGTTTTCATGTTTAATGATCGTTTGGTGCCATTTTACACCATATTTGATCATTTCCGATCAGTTTGGAGCATGTTTTAGAAATTGGAATCGCCGACCTTCTTAATTTGGTCGGGTTATCAAATTCAGCTAACTTATTCTGCTAACTTCACACCGCTATCCTCGCAAGAGTACCTACTTCTACATATTTCAGTTCAATCAAAGTTTCAATTCAAATAACTGTTGCATGTGACATCTATTATTCAATAAAATTACTAACGCAGAAAGTGTCATCCATGGTCCAAGAAAACAAGGTCTTGTAATTAGACCCCGTAACTGACACGATCCTACGTAATTTCTGCGTCATTTTGCCTATTCATCCCTGTCGAATGCGTGTAATAGACAAGGATGAACAGCGCAAAATGACGTAGCTTCTGTCAGTCACGTGGTCTATTTGCAAGTCCTTGTTTTTTGGACCATGGTGTCATCTATTGACGAGTGGCAGAACTTTACCACCCGGTTACCACCTGGAAAAAAGAAATGTTGCCAGACCAATATCTTTCATTTGTTGCAGTGAACTTCTTCAAATATTTTGTAAAAATTTGAGTTTTGTTAAAGATAACCATCCGTAATTTTCACTCACAACGAAATTGAATAGATTAAAAGGCTTTCTTTATATTAAATACAAAGCAACAAGCATCTAGTAAAAAAACTAGTTAAAAAGTAATATCTCGAAACTCACAATAAACCGCTGATTACGGATAATTCCGACGAGCTGGCAACATTTCAAACAATGTGAAGAATAATGATAAAATAGGATTTTTAATACATAAATAGACATATATTTCACATAATACTTATATAGTGAGCTACGTAATCAAAATATTTATCTTAAGTGCTAATTTCATTAAGATTCTCGCATCGGGTCGGGTGTTATAGACAAATTCTGCTAACTTCACATTTTTTGAAGAATTTATCTAATATTTATTCAAAGAAGTAAACTCATTCGAAAAACAATTAAAATTTGGATGAAAAACCTAAGAACCTATGAATCGGTAAAAGATGTTACAGAAAATTCGCTTTCAAAGCGAAGATACCGTGAGAAGTCAAAACTTTCTATACAAAAAATCTTAAACGCCAATTTTTGCGTTATTTCGACATAAATTTCTTTTATTTTTTTATCGTAGGTAGCTATTAGTAATATCTATCCTCTGACACTAGTTTTATGCCGTCAGGTATCTTGGATCAGGTGCCACAGATGCATTCAGCTGAGCTGAATTTTTGGAAAAAAAATAGTTTTCCGCGTTATTTCGACGTAAATTTTTTTTATTTTTTAATCGTAGGTAGCTATTAGTAATAGCTATCCCCTGACACTAGTTTTATCCCGTCAAGTATCTTGGATCAGGTGCCACAGATGCATTCAGCTGAGCTGAATTTTTGGGGAAAAAATCGTTTTCCGCGTTATTTCGACGTAAATTTTTTTTTTTTTTTTATCATAGGTAGCTATTAGTAATAGCTATCTTCTGACACTAGTTTCATACCGTCAGGTATCTTGGGTCAGCTGCTACAGGTAAAGTCAAAACTGATATAGTGAAAAAACAAAAAAATTGTTTCCCGCGTTATTTCGACGTAAATTTTTTTTATTTTTTTATCATAGGTAGCTATTAGTAATAGCTATCTTTTGACACTAGTTTTATCCCGTCAGGTATCTTGGATCAGGTGCCACAGATGCATTCAGCTGAGCTGAATTTTTGGGGAAAAAATCGTTTTCCGCGTTATTTCGACGTAAATTTTTTTTATTTTTTTATCATAGGTAGCTATTAGTAATAGCTATCTTCTGACACTAGTTTCATACCGTCAGGTATCTTGGGTCAGCTGCTACAGGTAAAGTCAAAACTGCTATAGTGAAAAAACAAAAAAATTGTTTCCCGCGTTATTTCGACGTAAATTTTTTTTATTTTTTTATCATAGGTAGCTATTAGTAATAGCTATCTTTTGACACTAGTTTTATCCCGTCAGGTATCTTGGATCAGGTGCCACAGATGCATTCAGCTGAGCTGAATTTTTGGGGAAAAAATTGTTTCCCGCGTTATTTCGACGTAAATTTTTTTTATTTTTTTATCATAGGTAGCTATTAGTAATAGCTATCTTTTGACACTAGTTTTATCCCGTCAGGTATCTTGGGTCAGGTGCTACAGGTAAAGTCAAAACTGCTATAGTGAAAAAACAAAAAAATTGTTCCCCGCGTTATTTCGACGTAAATTTTTTTTATTTTTTTATCATAGGTAGCTATTAGTAATAGCTATCTTCTGACACTAGTTTCATCCCGTCAGGTATCTTGGGTCAGGTGCTACAGATAAAGTCAAAACTGCTATAGTGAAAAAACAAAAAAATTGTTTCCCGCGTTATTTCGACGTAAATTTTTTTTATTTTTTAATCATAGGTAGCTATTAGTAATAGCTATCTTTTGACACTAGTTTTATCCCGTCAGGTATCTTGGATCAGGTGCCACAGATGCATTCAGCTGAGCTGAATTTTTGGGGAAAAAATCGTTTTCCGCGTTATTTCGACGTAAATTTTTTTTATATTTTTATCATAGGTAGCTATTAGTAATAGCTATCTTCTGACACTAGTTTTATCCCGTCAGGTATCTTGGGTCAGGTGCTACAGGTAAAATCAAAACTGCTATAGTGAAAAAACAAAAAAATGTTTCCCGCGTTATTTCGACGTAAATTTTTTTTATTTTTTTATCATAGGTAGCTATTAGTAATAGCTATCTTCTGACACTAGTTTTATCCCGTCAGGTATCTTGGGTCAGGTGCTACAGGTAAAGTCAAAACTGCTATAGTGAAAAAACAAAAAAATTGTTCCCCGCGTTATTTCGACGTAAATTTTTTTTTTTTTTTATCATAGGTAGCTATTAGTAATAGCTATCTTCTGACACTAGTTTCATCCCGTCAGGTATCTTGGGTCAGGTGCTACAGGTAAAGTCAAAACTGCTATAGTGAAAAAACAAAAAAATTGTTCCCCGCGTTATTTCGACGTAAATTTTTTTTATTTTTTTATCATAGGTAGCTATTAGTAATAGCTATCTTCTGACACTAGTTTTATCCCGTCAGGTATCTTGGGTCAGGTGCTACAGGTAAAATCAAAACTGCTATAGTGAAAAAACAAAAAAATGTTTCCCGCGTTATTTCGACGTAATTTTTTTTTATTTTTTTATCATAGGTAGCTATTAGTAATAGCTATCTTCTGACACTAGTTTTATCCCGTCAGGTATCTTGGGTCAGGTGCTACAGGTAAAGTCAAAACTGCTATAGTGAAAAAACAAAAAAATTGTTCCCCGCGTTATTTCGACGTAAATTTTTTTTATTTTTTTATCATAGGTAGCTATTAGTAATAGCTATCTTCTGACACTAGTTTCATACCGTCAGGTATCTTGGGTCAGCTGCTACAGGTAAAGTCAAAACTGCTATAGTGAAAAAACAAAAAAATTGTTTCCCGCGTTATTTCGACGTAAATTTTTTTTATTTTTTAATCATAGGTAGCTATTAGTAATAGCTATCTTTTGACACTAGTTTTATCCCGTCAGGTATCTTGGATCAGGTGCCACAGATGCATTCAGCTGAGCTGAATTTTTGGGGAAAAAATCGTTTTCCGCGTTATTTCGACGTAAATTTTTTTTATATTTTTATCATAGGTAGCTATTAGTAATAGCTATCTTCTGACACTAGTTTTATCCCGTCAGGTATCTTGGGTCAGGTGCTACAGGTAAAATCAAAACTGCTATAGTGAAAAAACAAAAAAATGTTTCCCGCGTTATTTCGACGTAAATTTTTTTTATTTTTTTATCATAGGTAGCTATTAGTAATAGCTATCTTCTGACACTAGTTTTATCCCGTCAGGTATCTTGGGTCAGGTGCTACAGGTAAAGTCAAAACTGCTATAGTGAAAAAACAAAAAATTGTTCCCCGCGTTATTTCGACGTAAATTTTTTTTATTTTTTTATCATAGGTAGCTATTAGTAATAGCTATCTTCTGACACTAGTTTCATCCCGTCAGGTATCTTGGGTCAGGTGCTACAGGTAAAGTCAAAACTGCTATAGTGAAAAAACAAAAAAATTGTTCCCCGCGTTATATCGACGTAAATTTTTTTTATTTTTTTATCATAGGTAGCTATTAGTAATAGCTATCTTCTGACACTAGTTTTATCCCGTCAGGTATCTTGGGTCAGGTGCTACAGGTAAAATCAAAACTGCTATAGTGAAAAAACAAAAAAATGTTTCCCGCGTTATTTCGACGTAAATTTTTTTTATTTTTTTATCATAGGTAGCTATTAGTAATAGCTATCTTCTGACACTAGTTTTATCCCGTCAGGTATCTTGGGTCAGGTGCTACAGGTAAAGTCAAAACTGCTATAGTGAAAAAACAAAAAAATTGTTCCCCGCGTTATTTCGACGTAAATTTTTTTTATTTTTTTATCATAGGTAGCTATTAGTAATAGCTATCTTCTGACACTAGTTTCATACCGTCAGGTATCTTGGGTCAGCTGCTACAGGTAAAGTCAAAACTGCTATAGTGAAAAAACAAAAAAATTGTTTCCCGCGTTATTTCGACGTAAATTTTTTTTATTTTTTTATCATAGGTAGCTATTAGTAATAGCTATCTTTTGACACTAGTTTTATCCCGTCAGGTATCTTGGATCAGGTGCCACAGATGCATTCAGCTGAGCTGAATTTTTGGGGAAAAAATTGTTTCCCGCGTTATTTCGACGTAAATTTTTTTTATTTTTTTATCATAGGTAGCTATTAGTAATAGCTATCTTTTGACACTAGTTTTATCCCGTCAGGTATCTTGGGTCAGGTGCTACAGGTAAAGTCAAAACTGCTATAGTGAAAAAACAAAAAAATTGTTCCCCGCGTTATTTCGACGTAAATTTTTTTTATTTTTTTATCATAGGTAGCTATTAGTAATAGCTATCTTCTGACACTAGTTTCATCCCGTCAGGTATCTT
>CAOKYR010000228.1:0-33298 GCA_948473455.1 Teleiodes luculella | reverse complement strand
CTGGGGACCCAAGATATCGATTTTGAAAGCAATCCGTTCAGAAACAAAAAAAATCAAAATGGCGGCCATTTTTTCCAATTTTGACCTCAGATTCGTCATTTGAAACCACTGGGGACCCTAGATATCGATTTTGAAAGCAATCCGTTCAGAAACAAAAAAGTTCAAAATGGCCGCCATTTATTCCAATTTTGACCTCAGATTCGTCATTTGACACCATAGGGGACCCTAGATATCGATTTTGAAAGCAATCCGTTCATAAACAAAAAAGTTCAAAATGGCGGCCATTTTTTCCAATTTTGACCTCAGAGTCGTCATTTGACACCACTGGGGACCCTAGATATCGATTTTGAAAGCAATCCGTTCATAAACAAAAAAGTTCAAAATGGCGGCCATTTTTTCCAATTTTGACCTCAGATTCGTCATTTGACACCACTGGGGACCCTAGATATCGATTTTGAAAGCAATCCGTTCATAAACAAAAAAGTTCAAAATGGCGGCCATTTTTTCCAATTTTGACCTCAGATTCGTCATTTGAAACCACTGGGGACCCTAGATATCGATTTTGAAAGCAATCCGTTCAGAAACAAAAAAGTTCAAAATGGCCGCCATTTATTCCAATTTTGACCTCAGATTCGTCATTTGACACCATAGGCTAGATATCGATTTTGAAAGCAATCCGTTCATAAACAAAAAAGTTCAAAATGGCGGCCATTTTTTCCAATTTTGACCTCAGAGTCGTCATTTGACACCACTGGGGACCCTAGATATCGATTTTGAAAGCAATCCGTTCATAAACAAAAAAGTTCAAAATGGCGGCCATTTTTTCCAATTTTGACCTCAGATTCGTCATTTGACACCACTGGGGACCCTAGATATCGATTTTGAAAGCAATCCGTTCAGAAACAAAAAAGTTCAAAATGGCCGCCATTTATTCCAATTTTGACCTCAGATTCGTCATTTGACACCACTGGGGACCCTAGATATCGATTTTGAAAGCAATCCGTTCAGAAACAAAAAAGTTCAAAATGGCGGCCATTTTTTCCAATTTGACCTCAGATTCGTCATTTGACACCACTGGGGACCCTAGATATCGATTTTGAAAGCAATCCGTTCATAAACAAAAAAGTTCAAAATGGCGGCATTTTTTTCCAATTATGACCTCAGATTTGTCATTTACCACCACTGGGGACCCAAGATATCGATTTTGAAAGCAATCCGTTCAGAAACAAAAAAAATCAAAATGGCGGCCATTTTTTTCCAATTTTGACCTCAGATTCGTCATTTGAAACCACTGGGGACCCTAGATATCGATTTTGAAAGCAATCCGTTCAGAAACAAAAAAGTTCAAAATGGCCGCCATTTATTCCAATTTTGACCTCAGATTCGTCATTTGACACCATAGGGGACCCTAGATATCGATTTTGAAAGCAATCCGTTCATAAACAAAAAAGTTCAAAATGGCGGCCATTTTTTCCAATTTTGACCTCAGATTCGTCATTTGACACCACTGGGGACCCTAGATATCGATTTTGAAAGCAATCCCTTCAGAAACAAAAAAGTTCAAAATGGCGGCCAATTTTCCAATTTTCGTCGTTTGTCATCGTCAAAGTCAAAGTCAAAATTAATGAAAAAAAAAATAGAAAAAAACAAAAAAAAAAAAAACAAAAAATTAATAAAAAGGAAATTTAAAAAATGAATCAAAAATTATTTAAAAAAATAAATCCCAAAACAAAGAAAAGAATAAATCAAAAAATGAATCATAAATTTAATCCAAAAATAAATCAAAAAATTAATAGAAAATTAAATCAAAAAATTAATAGAAAAATAAATCCAAAAATTCATAGAAAAATAAATCAAAAATAAATAAGAAATACCTAAATCAAGAAAAATCTTATATTAAATAAAAAAAGAATCAATAAATAATAAAAAAAAAACTAAAAAAAAATAGAGAAATAAATCGAAAAATAAATTAAAAATTATTTTAAAAAAATAATCCAAAAAAAAATATCAAAAATAAATCAAAAAATAAATAAATCAATAAAAAGAACAATAAAAAAATACAATAAAATAAAATAATAAATATCACGTCAACCTTTTTTCCACAAAATGTTTACGAGTACAATCAAGAGCACGTTAAGTTGAATACTTTGGATTTTGCATCGTTCTTATGTCCATTGTTTAAGGAAGAAAATCGCGGTTTCAAAAAAACAGTACTGAACTGAACGAAATGTAATTGTAGTTGTAATTGAGTAATTTAATTACTGAATTACTCAAAGTAATTCGGTAATTGAATTACTTTTCACAAATTGTAATTGCAATTCAAAGTTTGAATTACCAATTACTCAAAGTAATTGAGTAATTCAATTACAATTACTTTTTGCCCAACACTGGTAGGTACAATCGCGTCCTCGTGCAGCAATAAGAACGCCTGGAATACTTTTTATACCAACTTTATAGTATTTCTTGATCTTCAAAACCATCATAACAATACGATTGCACAAACATAACTAAATCAATATGAGAGACAATTCAGTACCTATTTAAAAATATATAGTTTTATTAGATATCCGGCTTATCAGCCAGTCTCAAACTAAAGGATTACGCAAACTACGATTATGCAAACTCCACATCCCCCGCAATAAACCTAAAAGTGGACAGGGCAAAATAAACACTTAAAACAACCTGTCAACAAAGTCTGTTGCTAACAGCTTCCTGGTGCAATGCAAGCAGACAAACCAGGCCATTGCACAAGAAACGAATGTCAAACCTGTCCCAAAAGACAGTCGCATCATTTTTTTTTATTTTTTTTTATTTTATTTTTTTATTTTAAACGAAATTTACAGCATGACAGCAACTTACATTACTAAGGCACTGTAAACTTTATTATGTAAAGATATACAATACAATATTAAAAGAGGAACATTTTATAATTTTTCAGCATAATCTCAAACATGTAATGTTCAGGCTAGCTATCGAGTCCGAAAATAGGTCAACGTGAGGTGACAAGGCTAAGAGCGAGTTAAGTTGTTTGCGAGCAAGTATAAGCGGGGAGTGGTTATGGTGGTTATGGTGGTTATGGTGGTTATTATACAAGCGGGGAGTGGTTGTGGTGGTTAGTGCGCATGGTTGGGACAGCCAGTAGGCGATGGCTGCGGGCTCGCAGGTAGTTATCAGGAACAAACAAGCAACACACACGAGATACCAGCTGAGGGCAAGCAAGAGTGCCACGGAGGAGTTTGCAAGCAAGTACAAGCGTCATATGAGTGCGTCTGGTTTTTAATGAGTTGAATCCTAACACACCGAGCAGAAATGAAGAGGGATATAGAAAGGGATAGTAATTAAATATCTTTTTATAAATAAACCTTAAAAATGCTTTTTGTACTTTTTCTAACAGCAAAGAGTAAGTGCTGAAGGGCTCAAAGACTATAGGGCTTTAGGGACTCCGGAATAGAGCATACCCAAGGATATTAAAGTACTGACTGGTACTTATAACATACTTAAGCATACCTACTTCTTATGAAATTAAAATAGACAATTTTAATGTCACCTTGACACAGAAACAATTTCATAAGTGGCAGCGAAAGCAAAATAAAAGAAGAACGTAGACATCAGACAGATCAATGATTGATGATGGTTTTTAAATAAACCATTGTAATTCTGTATTGGAGAAAAAGGTAAATATAGTCGATTAAGTAGAAGTCGGTAGTTTGTACGAGTTATCCCGCCGTACAAAGCCACTGTGGTAATTCCCGGTACCTATAGCGAATTTTCTCAAGTTATATTGATTCTCCTGGGGACAGTAAGTGACCTCGTGACCTCGTTTATGTAGCTAAATAGTTAGTGATACAGTATAATTTGTACTTATACTGTACATACAATACATATGATTTCTTTCTTTCTTTCAATCATCTGCAGGTAGGTATAACGTACACCGACACACGAATTTTACGATCGGTACTCTACACGGCTCAGCTCAACTTCAGGCGGGACACTCCAAAGAACGAACGCGATTAGAAATGTAGTTTGTATTTTAGAATATAAATATACTTATAGATATATTTATATAAGTAACCTATCAAAACTTAGATTGCAGATCTATAAGAAATGAAGAAAGACGACGACGACGATGGGAAATCGTGGAAATTTACACGATTGGGGGGAGCTAGAAACAAGGAAGAGTTTAAACTGAAAGAAATATCACATAAAAGGACAGATGGTAAATAATCTACATCTACATCTCTACACTAATATTATAAAGAGGAAAGATTTGTATTTTTGTGTGTATGTGTGTGTGTATGTATGTAACGAATAAACTCAAAAACTACTGAACCGATTTCAAAAATTCTTTCACCATTAGAAAGCTACATTCACCCTAAGTAACATAGGCTATATTTTATTTTCAAAAAAATTAGGGATCCTTACTAAAACTTCAATAATGTAACCCAAGGTGTAAAAAAAACCCTAAAATATTCCTTATAATTGCATGGGCTCCGAAACTACTGAGCCGATTTTTATGAAACTTAGTACGAAGATAGAATAGACCTTGGGGACGGACAAAGGCTACTTTTTACTGCAGGAAAATACCTCATTTCCACGGGAAAGACTGCAAGCGCGGGCGGTACCGTGGGGCGGAAACTTGGTATCAGTACCAATGAGCTTGGGGGGTATGGTATGATAGAATAGACCTTGAAAATTAATATAAGCTACCTTTTACCGCGGAAAAACTCTTTATTCCCACGGGAAAAATGGCAGCGCGAGCGGAAAGTTTTGATAAAACTTTGTACAGAGATAAAATAGACCCTGGGGATGTACAAGGTGTCCAGAAAGGGTATCGGGTATTTGTAAGTTCAATAAAACAAACAATATTTGTGAGCAATAAAAAAGTTTATTGTTTATTATTAACATTATGAAATGGAGAATTATTTGGAAAAGATGATGTTATCCAAATGATGACCGTTGCGTTGCTGGCACTCTTCTAAACGGGAACAAAGATTGGCGATAACACGTTGACACATAGCTGTTGATATTGCTGCCATTTCTGACCTGATGTTTTGCTTCAACTGGGTTAGATTCGTCGGATTATTTTGATAAACCTTACTTTTAAGGTATCCCCATGCAAAATAGTCAAGCGGGCTAAGGTCGGGGCTTCTGGGAGGCCAGTTGATGTTACCCCTTCGCGAAATGACTTTATTAGGGAATAATTCGTTAACAACTTCCATTGAATCATTTGAGGTATGGCAAGTGGCCCCATCTTGCTGAAACCACGTTCTTGAGTTGAAACCTGCAAACTCCTGCAACTCTGGGACCAAAAAATTTCGCAACATATCGCAATAACGGTCACTATTCACATTGATTGCTCGGCCTCGTTGATCTTCATGAAAATAAGGACCAATTATGCCTTTAGCAGACATAGCGGCCCAAACCACGACCTTTGGGCTATGCAGGGGTCGTTCATGCTTTCGTCTCGGATTCTCCACTGCCCAGTACCGACAATTCTGCTTATTAACATGACCATTCAGTTGAGAATTTGCTTCGTCACTAAACAGTATGTTGTTAAAGTTGTTAAATCGCTGCAGCATTTCGTTCGCAAAATTCAGTCGATTAGCATAGTCCGTATCTTTCAATTCTTGAACCAATTGAATTTTATAGGCTTTTAGATGTAAGTCTTTCTTTAAAATCGAATGTAAAGACGATTTTTTGATGTTCAACGCTTGGCTTCGCTTTCGTATGGATAAAGACGGATTTTGACGAACCGAAGCCTCAACTTCTGCAATTGTCTCTTCATCGCGAACTGAACGAGGACGACCAGAGTTTTGAATTCTAACTGTCGCACCAGTATTCTCGAACATCCTGATTTTCCTAATGCTATCGTCACTTGGCGCGTGGCGTGTACGATATTCCGCACGATAGAGACGTTGAGCAGTCACTATTGAATCGCCATTACGATAATACGCTCGTACGCAAAATGCGCGATGCGTCCCCGAGTACTGTTCCATCGTGACTAAAACTGCACAAAATGGCGGACGCCACAAACCCCTCCCCGCTCCTTTTAGACGCCCCGTTCCGAATATGGCGCGAAAACAAATACCCGATACCCTTTCTGGACACCTTGTATAAAGGATACCTTTTACCATGGGAATATACATCTTTCCGCGGGAAAATAATACCTCATCCCCACTGGAAAAATAGTAGCGCGGGCCGAAAATTTAGATGAAACTTGGTACAGTAATATAAAAGATTCTGGGGTGATAAAGGTTACCTTATACCGCGGGAAAATTCTTTATTCCCACGGGAAAAGTGGTAGGGTGGGTCAGAAGTTTTGATGAAACTTGATACAGAGATAGAATAGACCTTGGGAAAGGTAACAGACTACCTGTAACCGCGGGACAATAGCTTATTCCCACGGGAAAATGGTAGTTCGGGAGGGAATTTTTAGTGAAACTTGATACAGAGATAAAATTTAGATTTTGGGATGAACAACAATTTATTTTGCTGCCACAAAATAAAACAACCTTCGATATAATATCGACGCTGGAAAAGAAAAATTATCCAAGCGACATCAAACTAACTTTACAGTAGAGCTGTTTAAAGTTTGAATTTTCAGAAAAAAAATCGTGTAAGTTCTTGTAATGGTCCAAAATGCCTAGTTCTTAGAAATTTATTTGTTTATTTTTTAATCTACATTATAGTATATGTAACTATTAAAAATAATGCTTAGTTTTAAAGTTAGTGTCGCTTAGTAAAATTTTCCTTAAACGTAGAGACGGGAAAAATTGACTAACCGACAAGCTTTGATTAAAAAAGGTACGATAAAAATGTACTATATTTCTTTTTTTAGAATTCATGTCAGAGTTAAAGTTGCCATACCTAAATAAAAAACATGTGGAAGTTGAGGCAAAACAACCTAAATATAAATTTAATAAATTTTGTTTCCGTAATTTTGACATATGACATTTTTATAGAAATTTGGATTAATATTTTATTAAAGAATGTAAATAAAATGCACTTAATCTGTCTTGAGTTTTATAAATTTTAACAAAGCAACACTTAGGTACACATTATTAGCATTAGTTAGGTATTATAAATCTACTAGTATATCACAATAATAATACTATGTGTTTTAAGAACATTGAGATCACAAATTTAAGTATTTAGTCGTATTAATTATTATAATCAAATTAATTAAGTTTGACTGTGATGTTTTTATTTTGACTTTATTATTTGCTGACAGATATAGTTATTTTATTTAATCAATAAGAAGTATTAAAAAAAAGAAAACTGGCAATTTTAACTAAGCGCCATGTAAGAAAAAAAACCAAATAAGCCAAAATTACTTAAGTGTTAAAAGAACAAATCTTTTCTAAGGAAAAAATTTACTATGCGCCAAACAGTATATTGCCAGATACTGGAAAAAATTACTAAGTAAAGTAATTACCGTACGAACAGAAATGTCAAACTTGACCAAAGGCAAATTTATCATTTCACAATAACGACAACCACCAAATTTTCAAAAATGGTCGAAAATTTTGTCGGTTAGTAAGGAAAAAAAAGTGAAATATCGCGAACTCCAAAATGTCGAAGCGACATCAAAAGTCGTCGTAGAAGGACGTGAGTAAGACCAAACGACGCAGAAAAATCAGGCGATTCCAACAATGTATATGTTACAGTTAAAACCAGTTTTTAGATAGAACGCGTTTTTCCTAGTTAGAACTAGGTTTTACTTTATGGCTTTGTTAATGAGTGAATTTCGACAGGTCTCATAAAATCTTCATTCCCGTGGTTTTTTTTACCTTAGGGTTTATGTTAAAAATAGTCTGCGTTTATTAAAGCTTTTGAAAATCTATGTATTCTTGCTAAATATCTAGCAGATTACTTAAAAAACTAACGAGATACATAAGATCGGAAATTTCGTGCCACGGCGATGAAAAATGCCTACACGGCAATGAAACAAGTGTCCACGGCAATGAAAGAACTGTGCTCCAACAGATGTTTTCTTTGCCTAATCGCAACATGGCGATGAAAACGTAAGACACGGAAATGAAATATTTAGCCACGGAAATGAAACATCTGGCCACGGCAAGGCATGGCAATGAAATTTTTTTCATTTCCGTGTATTTTTTTTCATTTCCATAGCAAATTCAGGCCACGGAAACCATGGCAATGAAAGCATGGAGATGAAAATCAGGGCAAAAAATGTAAATAACAAAAAATCTATTAATTATTCAAAGTAATAAATACTTCACAAATAGACATAAAAGAAATGACTTTCTATTGAATATTTAATCAAGAAGATAAACTTATTTAAATAGAAGTTATACCTATACACGGCGATGAAAGAAAAAATGTCAAGTAACAAAAAAATTGGATACTTATATTTATGGTGCGAAAACGCAGGCACGTATGGCCGTCTTTCTACGTCGAGTTAGACGGCACTCATACGCAACGTTTAGCATACCAATGGCAGGACGCAAGGTGTTAGATAAAACAATATCTTTGAATATGATGAGGACACGGCAATGAAAGGTAGTTCTGGGACAAATGTATTTTGATTAACCATTCGTCGTGTTGTTTAAATATTTTAATAAATATATTCCGTAGCAATACTTTAACTATTCACTTATCAAATAAAACTAAGTTTTAATATAAATAACCGGTAGTTTTTTATCAATGAGGCATAATACACAACAAGGTGAAGTGTGGACAAACATGGCAATGAAAGAATTCGAGGTTTAATAATTTTTTTTGGAGTATCTATTAATCTTATTAATAAAATATTTACTGCTACACATAGATAACTATTTCACCTAACCAGAAAAAAATGTCTAAACATTATAACTATATTTTTTAATACCGATTTCATCGATGCCATGCAATTTTTGGCCCCGGGAAATTCACCCTAATACTAGAATTAACCAATGCTCAAAATTGAATATCAGTTAAAACTTTTATAATATCCAGTTTAATATTATATAATATCCATTTATTTTTTAATATCCATGTGTAACCTAATACGAAGGGTATGGCAAACGACATCAACAACGGTATGACATCGCTTCTGCCATACCCTTCGAACCTATACTATCCGAAGTAGGGGTGCCCTGAACTCCCGTGCTCGCTGCGCTCGCACCCGCCTGGTAATGAGTTGAACGTATAACTAGTTTTATCTGAAAATCAAATGAATCAGTAGTAATTTCTAGTTATAACAAAGGCATTAAGTAAAATCTAGTTTTAACTAAGAAAAACGCGTTCTATCTAAAAACTGGTTTTAACTGTGACATATATAACTCAGTTTGGCCAAAAATGGCGCTTGGATAATTTTTCCTTTCCAGCGTCGATATGTAGTTAGTTAACAGGGAAGCTATGAATCAATAAATACAAAAAAAATCTATAAAAAAAGTAAAACAAAAAACATGATTTAAAAAAACATTGAATTATATATACCCGAGCGAAGCCGGGGCGGGCCGCTAGTTAATAGTATAAGTTTCTAAAATAATTAGAATGAAGAAGTGATAAGGAACAGAGACTTTACGCTTGAAATCAATATCGATCCCAATTTCAAACCAATGCAATAGCAAAGTCAATTTTAGACCGCTACTCTTGAAAATCTGCCCGCCAAGAGTTGACAAATGTCCGATTTCAATTAGTTGACTCAATATCCGCCCAACATGAAACCAAGGTGGCGTTAGTGTGGCATTCGAGAGTACGAAACGCCCGATCTCAATGTCGACGGATCGGAATCGCCGCCAAGAGTAGCCCCTCAGGTGATAAAAAATAACTCTCTCAAAAGTTAGACCCATTTCGTCAGCAGTAGCGGCTCGCTCATAGTCTCCACAACGCGTGGGCAGGCCTTAGTCGACCACGCTAGCCTAGTACGGGTTGGTTAACTCATACATAATTATATTATGTAGGATGTTAAGCGCAGCAAAAAAAATCTACCTCCATGGGTTAACTTCACAAACAATCTACGAATTACTTATAGTTTGTCGTTATTTTCCTTTAACATATGATAGTTTTTTTTTTTTTTTTTATCGTTAATACATTGTTATCATACTTATAAGTCGGAGTTGCAACCCGCGCCTCTCGAATAGGATGCAGTATGTAACGTTCCAAATAAAGAGCTATTTATTGTACTTTGTATGTTTTTTTTCTTGTTGCGGAACTTGAGGAATTGATGGAGTTTATTGTTACAGATGTAGACAGTACGAACGAAGCTGCGATGCTACAGGAACCTTTCTACACAAGAAATACACCTAAAAATGTTGTTGACAAAGTTTATAGCAGACTGAAAGAAACCTTTATAAAAACTGATGCTTCATCTGTTGAAACAGACAGACAGAGCAAAGCAGGACGTAGCTCCGCTCAGCGTAGTATGGCAGGTGAGTTGGTGCATATTTTAAAATAATACTGAAGTAATGAAACGTTTTTTCTCCAAAGATATTATATTGTCTAATGTTTTTACAGAAGAAACGCATTCAATTCAGTCGACAGAACATAAAGTTGACAATACAGGAGATATCACTTCTCAACCTGTTGAATACGCAGGGAACAGTGCTGTTCCCCTGATTGCTGGGGCTATCTCTTATATAACAGGTATTGTATTTCTACTGTGATAGTAGTCTAGTGTAACATGAGTTTAGAATTCTCTCTCGGTAGGAACACTGCCAAAATTGTGAGCGTCAGAATCGCTTGATAGGTGTCTGAAAATTGACGAGATGTATGCCATAAAACCGTACCTAAACAGTACTGAATTGTACCTATGAAAATATAATCAGTACTTCAGGCATTCACATAATAAATAGGTAGCGTCATACTCAAGCGATTCTGATGTATGGTTGGCTTGCACATTACCATATCTAGAAAACACGTATGAACTATGATCTGGAACATGTATCAATAAACTGTACCTAAACAGTACCTTAAATTGCAATCTTTACAAAAGAGTAAATCATACGGGATTGTTTCGAAAACTGAAAAACAAAATTTGTCATCATCAGACTTTCAGACAAAGGATGAAAGACTACTGCATGTATGATGTTACTGACCTAAGGATGATCGTTATCGATAAGGAACGAAATACATTGTGAAATTTACATCGTTTTGTTCCCGCAGTGTAGTGACGGTACAGTACTCATGAAAAAAAAACATATCTTAACTATATAAAAAAAATCTACAGGAGCGTGATCTTAAGAATATACCTGTATGTATAGAAAATAAACGTGTTCAAAAATAATCATCCACAATTTTGTTTTTCAGTTTCCGAAACAATCCCGTATGATTTACTCTTTTGTAAAGATTGCAATTTAAGTTACTGTTTAGGTACAGTTTATTGATACATGTTCCAGATTATAGTTCATACGTGTTTTCTAGATATGGTAATGTGCAAGCCAACCATACATCAGAATCGCTTGAGTATGACGCTACCTATTTATTATGTGAATGCCTGAAGTACTGATTATATTTTCATAGGTACAATTCAGTACTATTTAGGTACGGTTTTATAGCATACATCTCGTCAATATTCAGACACCTATCAAGCGGTTCTGACGCTCACCCAAAATTTATGGTAATAAACAAATACTAGCTACCTACGTCAGAAGTCTTCGGAATTAGGTTTTTAATTAAATTTATGGAGGGCTAGAATAGAATAAAAAAAAGAATCCTGCAGAAAGGAGAGGGAGAGGATAGAATAGAATAAAAAAAAAGAATCCTGCCTGCTTTTGCGTCCTAATTACAACAAGACATAATGTAAGTACCTACCTACACACTATTACGAATTTAACCTGTCTTGTACATAACTATAAAAAAAATACCTCGTAAAAGACCCGTAAAATACATAGTATCAGTATCGATGACTGACGAGTTGTAATTTAATTTAAGTAAGTTTTAGTAAGTTTGGGGGGAGGTTAAGTTATTTAGGTGCATACAATTTAGCGCACATAGATAGGTACCGTAGTAGGTATTTGATGGTTTTCCAGTTTACTAAATAAAGCCTGAACAAAGAAATAAGAAACCTGCTCTGCAACAATTTCCCTTAGAAAATTAGTTCCATTGAAGTTCCGCAATATGGCGAGGTTTCTTATTTCTTTGGTCGGGCTTTACCAAGATATTACATTACATCTTTAAAATGTTTTTTATTTCTTAGGAACAATAAGAAATATATATGAAAATTTCTTAGAGAATTTCGGAACTGACGACGGATTAGAGATAATTTCGGAAAATAGATATACAAATGTAAGTAATATTGTATCTACATAATATTACTTAAATTATTATCTATTTTATTATTACATACCTATGTGTAGTAATTGCTATTATCAAGCTCGTTGTATTCAAAACCAATATTCTATTACAGCCTATAGACGACCTGTTTATGTTGGAGACAGCCGCGGAGTTACACCGAACAGAAGCAGAGGCTATCTCAGATACAGAAACTTCCACAGATTCAGAAGCCAGTACAAATTCAGAAGCCAGTACAAATACTGAATTAAATTCGAGTTCTGAAGAAGAGTCAACATCACTTCAGACGGATTACGTAGAAGAGGCAGGTTTCAATTACAACACAGATTCAGAGGATGACCAAAGCGAGAGTGAGTGTAGTCAACAAACAAAGGCAGGTAAGAAATATTAACAATAGACGCCTGGCCTAGATAGGTCTGAATTTTTTTATTGTTATTTGTACCTACTTGTATGTTAATGATAATGACGTCGTAGACCCTTTATTTCAAGATCAATTTTATCTAAATATGTACTAGATATGTTAGGCTTAGTCCGCATAACTTCAATTTCCCCTGGGAACCAGGTAATTTTCTGTAGGATTAAGCTGTTTTATACAAACGTCTTCCTCGCAGCATAAAATAGAATCACCCTATTCGGTGTAGCTGTACCGAAGTGATGTGCGTATAATACATTTTAGGCTATTCCTTTGGTTAGAAGAAAGAAAGATACAAGATAGATTAGGTAGACTCCTTTACAAGACAAATTTTTTGGCAGGAATTGGTGAAATGACAGCGCTTCTTATCACCTTTGGCCAAAATTATCTAGTAAACCCTCTGTACAAAACATACAAAAATATCTCAAAGAAGTCTCTGTACAAAACATACAAAAATATCTCAAAGAAGTCTCTGTACAAAACATACAAAAACATCTCAAACAAGTTCTTCCGGAGAGATGCAGATGAGAATGTGGAACAAGTAGGTGACCATGTTTAATTTTTAATTATGACCTCTCTCAAAATGTACCTAAGTTACTTTTAAAAGGACATCAGGCATTCTGGTCTAAGCACATAGGAATATTTTTAATAGCTAGTTAATAAAGAAGACATTAAACTACTACAATGGATTTAACCCTGAAATTTCTATTTGTACTGGAGGATTTTAATAGTACCTATTGGAGGATTTCACCCTATAGATCACCCTACTTAGAAATTGCAGTTACAGGGTTTAAAGTGCATTTTTTTAGTCTCAATATGAACTCGCTATTAGAAAAATCTTGGGTCTGGCCGGACCATCGACTACATAGCCTATGTCATAGCATAGGCTATGTCGTCGGTCGATGCATGGGCCGGACACTTTTTTTTTAACCATCATTGTAAGAAAGTTGCCTGATGTTCTTTGTGAAGTCTGCCATAAGGCCATTAATAGGTACTTAGCATTACATTAGTTTTAATCATAGTACAAACGTTATTATCATCATCATCATTTCAGCCGAAAGACATGGGCCGCGTTATAAGAAGTCAACACCCCCTTTGAACACGAATTGAGGGGTCAAATCCTTCACAGATTTGCATATTTTTAAACTTTGATTACAGCATTGCCTCATCTCAACCGGGGGGCTTGAACGAGCCAAACCAGAATCAAAAACTAGTTTCGTGACAAGTTCGGTATTTTTTGAATAAACATACATGGAAAAATAATATCTACCTACACTAACATACATTTTAACGGTTTATCTCCGTGATTTACTTTTGAATTGACCTTACCGATATCTCGACCGGGTTGCACCGATCATGGCCACCACGGCAGAACTAATATACGTAATATACCTAGGTACATAATATTAATTTTGCAGGTTGAAACTCGAGAAGAGAACAAAGATGCTTTAGTTCAGAGTGTTACGAAGGATTGCGTCCCAGGGACGTCTGCTGAGTCACCGACGGCAGTTAAATATTATGAAGAAGTGAGTATGTTGAAGTCGCAGTATCTTTTGAAAGAAGGGTTCAATAACAAAACTGATGCATGTAGGTCTAATGCCGTATTTTTGTGTTGTGTTGCGTATTTTTATGATTTTCAAGCTGCAATGCAAAGGCACATTTTAATTAATACCGATACAGCTTTGTATACAAGTACCGTGGGCAACGTGGACCGGGTGTGAGGCGGAAAGGGGGAATACGAATACCAACTAAGAAAGAGTTCCGTTCTGTGGTTGCGATTGAGTTTAAATTTGGTACTCAAGGACGGACCAAAGAAATAAGAAACTTCGCCATATTGCGGAATTTCAATGGAACTAATTTTATAAGGGAAATTGTTGCCATAGTCGTAAAACACGTGCGCCCTCAGAGCAGGTTTCTTATTCTTTGGTCAGGCTTTATGTAGGTAGGTATAAATAAATTTTAAACATGAAGGCCACTCTTGGGTGGTAAATTAGATTTGGAACTAGTTCCCCACCTTTACCCCCCCGCACAGCACCCCGCAGGCGCCGCCGAACTGCGCAGGCGACAGGTGTTATGTGTGATACTGATACTACTCGATGAAACAACGACTATTTTCCTTTGATTTTCATTTACGTCTTGTATCTTATAAAATTTCAACAGTTGTAGGTAGCGGCGTACCAACGCGTATGGGCACAAAAGAAAATACCAGTACCTAATAACCCGTACAGAAAGGACACTCACTGCACCGCGGTAAAATGAGTTCCCACGCACGCACCGCGCCCCGGGTCTCTAACTGGGGTGTTCTGGGGTGTTTTACATAGCGTGTCTGTGTTTGACTTGTAGTTGGTATTCAGTTGTTATTCAAAAATAAGTAGGTTGTCAAAACTCGTTTGCTGTATTGAGTGTCCGACGTGTTCTATGGGGAGGAAGCCTTATTTATTACCAGTTGTCATCTTGAAATGCTGAAATACAGTGGAAATGATTTTTGTGTAACTTTCTCAAACATTAGATTTTCACCAGGTGGTTTCTTACAATGTCGCTGTGAAATCATCGACCAAAACACCTAACACTAGCACGTCTGTTGCTAGAGAAGATACCTCTTCAGAAAAACTACCAAAACGTCCAAGAGATAAGGAAAATATATCGAAACCAGTAAGTTTACGTTTAAGAAGGTTTGAGGTACTAATCAGTGGTTTGAGTTTGTATGCAGAAATAAACAAACAAACAATTGAAATAAACGTTTAACGTACGATGTCACAGTAGTTTCCTGTATTTACAAATGATACAACCGTTAAAAAACCGTTCTTGTTTCAGGTTAGTTCAGAAGTGAGAAAAGGGAGAGAAGACGTTGGTATTCAAGCAAGCGATCAACAAACACCTGGACCACATCGCCGCAGCGAGCCGACAGCTTCCGCTGCTGGAGATACACTCGTTTGTATTTCATAGTTTTATCAACTACTGAATTGAATTAAAGTTTGAGCAACTTTACCAGATTCGTTGGAAATTGTTAGTTATTGCTTTACATTCGTTTGTGGTTGTCCGTCAATATGTTATAGACTTTATTCCGTAATGCTTGACCCATTGTTACACTAGATTGGCGTATTAGAGGTTCTGTATTAACACTTTTTTCCCACCTAAATAATTAACTGTACTTAACTGTATTTATTAAATGTTTGAACATTTCAGGCGCACAGCAACTTGACGGGATATTTCGATGATGAACAGCGAAGAGCAGACTATGTTCTCGTTTTCAATAAAGGCCAGGACAGATCAGTGGTGGAAAGTATCAAGCTTGACTTTTTGACCGGCTTAGTGAAAGCCGGCGTTCAGCTCGAGGCAGAAGAAGGCGTTGTAAGATCTGATCACATTATAACTAGTAGTCGTGTTCGACAAACGCTCAGGTTCATTCCTGGTGCGATGGCTGTCCGTGGCTATTCAGCGCGGCAACGCAGCCAGTGTCATGGGCACCTTTACCTACTGTGCCTTTACTGTGGGCGGGCTTTTAGGTTAGGGGTGGTTAGGGTCACTTTGTGTTTGTTTAATTTTAATGTTTTGTTTTAAATTAATTTTAGTATTATATTTTTATGATTATTAATGTTGTAATTGAATTTATTAATTAACTAGCTGCCCGCCCGTGGCTTCGCTCGCATTGGTTTTCGTCTTTTCCCATAGGAATAAGATGTTTCCCAGCCTGAAAAAGTAGCCTATATCACTCTCTGCTTCTGACCTCCAATAAGTGTAGCAAACACAGAAACATTACTTTCGCATTTAACCACTCACCGTTTTTTCCGTGGGAATGAGGTATTTTCCCGGGGTAAAAGGTAGCCTATGTCCTTCTGCAAGGTTTATTCTATCTCTGTACCTATCTATTTTTTTATTACAACTTTTCGCCCTGCGGCTCTACCCGCGCCAACCAAAGTATAACATATTAGCCTATATCCATCCTCAAAATCTATTCTATCTCTGTAATCAAGTTTTACCAAAACACCCCTTTAGAACTACCATTTTCCCGTGGGAATGAACTATTGTCCTGCGGTTACAGGTAGTCTGTTACCTTCCCCAAGGTCTATTCTATCTCTGTATCAAGTTTCATCAAAACTTCTGGCCCACCTTACCAATTTTCCCGCGGTAAAAGGAAGCCTTTATCCATCCCCAGAATCTTTTATATCCCTGTACCAAGTTTCATCTTAATTTTCCGGCCACGCTACTATTTTTCCCGTGGGAATGAGGTATATTACCGCGGTGTATGGTAGCCTTTATCCATCTTCAAGATCTATTCTATATCTGTTCTGTATCAAGTTTCATCAAAAAGTTCCGCCCGACCTACCATTTTCCCGTGGAAATAAGGTATTTTCCCGCGGTATAAGGTATCCTATACACATCCTCAGGGTCTATTCTATCTCTGTACAAAGTTTCATAAAAACTTTCCACCTGCGCTGCCATTTTTCCCGTGGGAATCAGGGAGCTTTCCCGCGGTAAAAGGTAGCTTATGTTAATTTCCAAGGTCTATTCTATCATACCCCAAGCTCAGATTGGTATAGATAGATATATCAAGTTTCCGCCCCACGGTTCCGCCCGCGCTTGCAGTATTTTTTTAGATCTTGGGTTACATTATTGAAGTTTTAGTAAGGATCCCAAATTTTTTTGAAAATAAAATATAGCCTATGTTACTCAGGGTGAATGTAGCTTTCTAATGGTGAAAGAATTTTTGAAATCGGTTCAGTAGTTTCGGAGCCTATTCGATGCAAACAAACAAACAATCAAACCTTTCCTTTATAATATTAGTATAGAGTATAGATTATAACTAGAAAGAAGACATTTCATATAACCAAATGTTTTCAGATTTACAATAATTTATTATTTGTGAAGTTGTACGCTACGGACAAATTTTTGAAAACATATTCGGAGGCGTTTGGTGTCAACAAACAGTTCCGAGATGCCCACGAACTTTACATCAATCGTAGCAGATGGCTGAACTGGCTTCCCGGCCTCAACTACACCCACCAATTGGAATGGATTAGGAGCATCAGGTGGGTTCTCTTTGCTACTTCTTCCGTTTGATCTTTAGATAGATTCACAAATTAAAGGCATCGTCCTTTGTTGTCGTCATTTATTTCATTATTATAACGATTCTAAGTGAGTAGGCCACTCTTTAATATCTACCGCTACGTGCCGCAATTTTCTCACTCAAAATAAGTCGGTGCCAGATTTTTAATTTAATTACTCTTTGATTCGAAACTACTAAATAGTATACCTAAGCCTAACATTTTTTCTAGTTAGTTTAGCTGGGTATAATAATTTAAGGAACGAATCTGAACGATACATAAATTTCCTAAACCGGGAACCATTTGTGCTATTTGGACACGAGTTTTTCCGTGTTTTTCAGAGCTGCATATAAGCAACCTCTGAGAATGTCGACCTACGATAGAAGCTATGTAGTGCATATGCTACTTAAGTGCCAGAGGTTTGGAGAATTTGGAAACTATTATGGATTGGACAGGTAAGTCAAGGTTTTTTCGTACATTAACTTTAAATGAGGGATTTTCTGACACGAAAAAAGCTTGTAGTTCAAAGCTGATTAATGGATAAATCGGGTGTTGCCATGACAGAAAGACCAAGAATATGTATATTTTTTGACATTTTGATTGGCGTATGCCACTGAATCTAATAGGCCAAGAGTTAGCGACCAAATCGGTCATGTGGCTTCAGCTGCTGTATTGAAACTCCTCCGTTAGCTACTTCCCTGAACAACCTTTTCTTATAATCTTCATGCTGGCAGGCCGCGGGCGGTGGGTGCGGGTGTAGTGGGGTGGGGAAAAAAAAAATGTGGGCTCAGCGACTTGAATTTTTTTTCAAACAGTTGCTCTTTACAGAGAGTGCACCCAAAAAAAATAATTAAATCGATCGGGTGGTGGGGGAATCGGGAAGGGGTTGCCAGCGTTAATTTAAAAGTACCAAAATAATAATAATTTTCGTGTGGGCTCAGCTGTATTGGCCAATATGATATTTGACAATATTTTATTTACATTAAGTGTCATCATCATCAGCACACTTAGGCAAATATTCTTAACTTCAATTCCTTTTCTATAACACTTCTTACAATCTCTTATGTCATACTCAATTACTTTCCCATGGAAATTCTCTAATCTTCTTTTCGGCCTCCTGCCGATTCATTGCATTTCAACTTTCCATAAAATCACATACAGAGAGGCGGAATCTTTCGTCTTAAATTCTGTACCGATAAATTCAAATCACGATACCAAATTCTCCGGTTCTGTCTTCACCTGATAGGGCTTCGCAACTATCTGTTGAAGTCTCATATCTGTGGCATCTTCTAATTATCATCAGTTGTTCGATTTGCGACAGTGCAAATAAATGTGTTTTCTTTTCGTTCTTTCCATTTGAACGTTATCTTATTCAATCCCTGTTGGCATAGTGGCGGCTTAGCGGCTGGCTACAATTATATCTCGTAGAGTAAGTTCTCTAATGTCTTGAGATAATCAACTCAATGTTTTCAATAGTACTATTCAACATTCTCACATGGATATGTACGCTTTAACCATTCCGACTTCATTAAATGTGAGAGTTGCTAGAAAGGTTATCTCAGTAGACTACGTCCGTCCAAATCCGATATCACGTGAGCAGTCATTGGAATCCATATCTTTCTTTTTCCGTAAACTTATAACTTGCCAAAAAAATATAACCGTTCGCTAAATTTCCGTCAACGTAATAATAACTAACTCAACAATGCAGTTCGCTTTATCTTCTTTACGTTATTTTACTCTGATATGTTACACAGACTCCATCATGAGACTTTCTTCCGACCTTGATAGGAAGAACCTCCCGCGACAGAGAAAGTTGTTGTTCCAGGTACCAAAGACCAACAACTCTCGTCTGACATCGAGAAATTACAAACATTTTACGCCGTTTAAATTAGGTCGATCTAATATTCTTACTACTGTTACGTACCTTATCTTTAACATAAAGCATGGTAATCTGTGTCTGTATAATATCCGTTTTCATTACCTTTATGACTTTATACCGATCAATGTCGCGAGTAAGCTATTGTCATGATGAATTTTACAATATTCAAATACAGCTCATTTCAGATTAGATGTAGTTGTGAGATAGATTATCGAGTCGGAAATTGAATGAAGAAAACTAGCAATAACGTAAATTAATAGCTTTACAAGTCGAGTCTAATCTTTGAAGATTTTAAAGTTGTTATATAGGAATAATGTTATTGTCAAATTTTGGTACTACTTTAATACTTTAATCAACGCTCAATACAACTGAAGCCACATGACCGATTTGGTCGCTAGCTCTTGGCCTATAATGCTACCGTTGACGAACGGCCTTTTCGAGATAATACCTACAATACAAACAATACTTTGTTACAGACTGATAAAGAAAAAAATTGTATTAGATGCATATGCTTTGCACGACGGCCCGTACCAGAAAAATGTTTATCAATTGTTGACATTGAAGACAGAGTTTAAGTTTAATGCTCGCCAGGTAAGCAAGGGCCAGTTTCTTTCGCACCGCAGCAGGCGGGTATTTAGTTTTTTAAATTAGTTTACAATGCATGTGCTCGAAAAGAGCGTTTTCTAAGCATCTAAATACTGCGAAAAGTAGCACTTTTTCGCACTAGTGCTTTTTACTTTTCAGTTTTTATTTTTATTTTTGCTCAGCTATCAACCTGACATTTCAGTATTTGAGATATTTTTACAAATTACTTAATTACCAACTGTTACGAATATAAAGGGAACAATAAAAATAACAATTCAATAAACGCGTTTATAATTAGTATAAATTACTTTAGAAATTGTTTTTTATTGATAAATTACGTTCAAATATTAATTAGGAATTTGCATGGCTGAACACATTTATATTGCGATTCGACGAGGTAGCTATTTGCACATGCGCAGTAGGTAATATTTTTAGCGCGCATGTATTTAGGAAGCCCGCCATTTTATAATATCTAATTTTTAATATAACTGTTTCTTTTTCTTGCACAATGCATTTAAAATCTTGTATGATACACGTGCGAAAGATAATTTCCGACTCGTGTCGCTGGCTTTGCTTTGCTGGCTCGTGAATAAAATGACACTCATCGGAAATCACATACTTTCCGCACTTGTAGCATAAATAGCATTTTTTTTTATTAATAATTTATACGCTAGGAATAGGTAATATTATGGAATATTTGAATTGATTTTCATTGTTTTAGATTTTGTACACCAGCTGGACAGGCATTATAAATTTATGTTGGGGACAACCATTGCACGTCATTTTCGAGTACTTTGGACCACAGGTATAAACTTACTAAGTTTCGTGTTTACCAACAAACATAATCCTTAGGCCTAGGCCTTATTCCAATTTTTCTTATCAATTGGGTATTTTCTAAGTCTGGAACGTAATAGTAGGGGAGCCCAGGGTGCTAAATTGGGATTTACTCGAGCGTCAAAGAGACCTATTGGATTGCGAAGCTTAGATGATAAGAAGAAAAAAATGTCATATAATATACAGGCTGTTTTTAGAGCGTCGGTGGCCAAGTGGCTAGGCCCGTTGACTTCCGTTCCGAAGTTTGATGGTTCAAACCCCGGCACGTATACCAATGTGTTTTCGATTTTCGAATTCATATGTACGTTTATTCGACGCTCTTACGGTGAAGGAAAACATCGTGAGGAAACCTGCACACACCTGCGAAGAAATTCAAAGGTTGTGTGTGAAGTTGACCAACCCACACTGGGCCAGCGTGGTCGACTAAGGCCTATTCACCCTGGTATGAGGGTAGGCTCGAGCCCCTCGGTGGGGACATATATGAGCTGTTAACGATACAGGCTGTTACAATAATACCCGTAAAGCTTAAAAAAGGTAAAAGGGTTGCTTCTAAGGAGTCTACTGACCAAGTATGAGACCTGTAGTAAGACATTTTCACTTGATAAAAAGTAAGATTTTTTAAATAAAAATATTTATTTTTCATCGTATGAACCCAGCTCTATTATTCGCGGAAGCACATGTCCTTATAGGTATAATCCTCCCCTATCAAACCTTAACGAAATTCCATTCTGACAATGCTAAAACTTGCTATTCCCTTGGTACTACTTTGGTATCGTTGTAAAAAGTTGCTATCATTATAATTCCGGAGATATTGCTATAATTTAGGGAGGATTATAGCTTGATGTTCAAGCTATAATCCTCCCCTCTCGTGTAGCCAAACGGTGGGGTCTTTCGACTTACTTTATGTCTAAAAAGTTAGTATCAGATTGCTATTCATTGCTCAGTTAAGAAAGAACACTGGTCGCGTTGTAATTCCGAAGATATAGCTGTAGGTTGGGGAGGATTATGGCTTGAGCATTTTAATTTTGCTCTTTTCTGCACAACGCTTTGTTCTTTCATCGTAAAATTGGTACCTTTACTACTCATTGGTACTGTAAAACTACATTCGATTTATTACGCTAAACATCGTAAAAGTACTTTAAAAATGCATGCCAAGCTTTACGGGTATTTTTGTAACACCCTGTATAATACTTGGTGGAGGTATTTAATGGGGTACTAGGTACCTCCCTGCATGTTAATCTGCCGCGCTTTAGTAAATCTCAAAATCCCCTATGATTTCCAACACAGAAATAAAAAAGTTGCTTCAGTGCACTTTTTCAAAACTTTAAAAATTCTTCTTTGGCTGAGTGTTCCTTATTCATTCACAAGTTAGTACTCGGATATAAAAATAGCCAAAGCTTTCCGATTGCGACAGTGTGATTTTTAATGGAATCTTGAAATTTAAAGATACAGGATTTACAAAATCTCATACTAAAAATGTATGCACGCACAGTAATTTGAACTTTTATTTAAATAAAAAAATATATTTACTTGCATTAATACAAGAAGAAATTTAAGAAATAGAAAGTCTCACTAGCTTACTTAATTCTCAAATTTTTGTCGTTGTATACATTTTTATCATAATTGGGTATGTTTAATTTTTTGTCAATTTATATTAAAAACATAGTAGGGTTTCCTGGAATCAATTGCTTTAAGCAATAAGACCGACTTTTACCTGACGCTGTATTTACTAAGTTTTCCATGTAATGTATTTCATTTTATTATAACTTTGTTAGTATGGGAAAATTAGCTTAAAAATGGTTGATTAGACCAAAATAATCTACGTAGTTTTGAAATTTGGTACATTTATTTCCTAAGGTGCCCAGATTGATGAACATACTAAAAGGCCTCGAGGGTGGGACACGAGCCGGGGGTGAGGGAGAGGGGGAGAGGGGCTCCTCTTTTTTGAAAATAAATAAATAATTAAACATACCCATTTCGTATAATATTACGCAATGATCGTTTATGTTGACGATGATTTTGTTTCAGTTGGGGTTCTATTTCGCTTATTACGAGTTGTATAATAAATTTTTACTTATCGTATCATTTTGGGGGATTTTCATGATGGTGATATATCAATACAAATACGAAGATTACTTTGAATATATAAAGTAAGTACATAAATATTTATAATGATAGAGTAATTTATTGAACAAAGATAGAATAGATAGAAGGAGACCTTCTAGAATCTCTAGAAGGACAAAAAACTACCTTTTTTCCGCGGGAAAATTCCACATTCCGACGGGAAAACTGTAAACACGGAGCTGCGGGGCGGAAAGCTACAGTAAAAAATAAAAACGGTTCGGTTTAGTTCCAAAAACAAACAATATTATTTTGCACCATTGTTACCCCCTGCCCCTGGCCACATCTCACAGCGACGCGAATGCAGCGGCGACGAGCGATGAGCGATGATCACAAACGTAGGAAATTGTATGAAGCATGGCATACCAACCATTTGAGTGCGCACCGCGCGTCACCAGGAGCCGTGGCCAAGCTGTTATGAAGTCAGTTGTGTGTTCTCCGCCTTAACCCCTGATTATGATTTAAATTATTTGGATGGTGAGGTAAAGGGCAATAACTACCCAACCACAGCGACTCAAGATGGATCTTTTGAAGTCAGCCCTCATTGGCTAGATAGCGTCTTCCAAACCTACATTTTTGGTGGAAGTTAGGGTTCGGGCTTCCTGGGGGGCAAGTTTATGCGCTCCTACTCAACAACCGATTCCTTTTATCACATTCACAGAGGATGTGAAGTGGCGTTTCCTCTTCGTCTGCACATTATCTACAGTAACAGGTTTTCTAAACCCCTGGTCATAGCTCACGTGATGGTATACAGGGCGTCCCACGGCTATGCCACATGGAGGGAAAGTACCTTACATATTGTAGATACAACATTTTACTGAAAGAAGTTTTTATTTTAATCTAAAAACTATTAAAACTGCATTAGTATAGTCTACCTTTTATTTCTGACACTATGTTATCTAGCAAAAAATAATCCTTATGATGAAGCCTATCGATCGGTATGAGAAAACTACAGGGTATTTTTTTTCTCGCGTAGCGTAGATTCTTGGTTCAACCATGTAATTATTAAAAAATGTATGAATGCAGTTTTAATAGTTTTTAGAATTAAAATAAAGTCTTCTTTCAGTAAAATATTCTATCTACAATATTTAAGGTACTTTCCACGTACTTTCCCTCCATGTGGCATAGCCGTGGGGCGCCCTGTATGTATATCTATATCTATGCTAATAAATCGCAATTCGCATCGCCCGTCGCTTCGATATTCGTACCGCGGTCGCTAGGCCCTTGCTATTTTTATTTTTATTCAATCTGCTGACTGGCCTTACAATGTTGATCCTAGCGAGTATAATTTAATTTTTAAAAGCTCTCCTATTGTCGTACTACTGAGTTCCACGCTAATCGACTTCATCCTAAAAAAATATGAAACCTAGAGTTTTTGACTTGCTTACTTTAATTAAATACTTAACAAACAATTCAATTTAATTCAATTCATTTATTCTGAACAATTTACATTGTGTTGAACATACAAATTACAAATACATTATAATAGGTTAGTTGTACAAAAAATAAAAAGAATAAATATCATTATAGTTATGTCAGGTTGGGTACATAGTTCTTAGATTAATTAATTATAACAAATTGACTTAATAAAAAATGTAAATTACAAATCTTATGTCTAATACTAATTTCTTCCAAATGTCAAGTTCGATTGTCTAGTTTTCGAACTCTTCATTTACATTAGTGGTTCTTAACCTTTTAGGCATGAGGGACCATTTTACCAAATTTCTGTTTTACCGGGAACCACCCAGTTGGTTTATTGGTAAACCGCTCACGTGCCCAAGGCCGCCATCCCAATACCCAGTTGAACGGCCGCGCCCGCCGCCTCAACCTACCGTAACTCGCCCGCTATCCATTTGTTTATTTTAACCCGAGCGCGCGCCGCGTCAAGTGGCACAAAAACGCTCATTGTGCCTTGGTTTCTTACAAAAACACTATCAAGTGTTGATTTATGGGTTGCTGAATAAATGAGTCATGCTACTATGGCTTATTTTATTTGAAACGCGATCCTGTTTTTAATATATAGAGTCGTGAAAATGGAGGTTATGAATTTTTAGCGCGACTTTTACAAAATTGTTCAAAACTCAAAAATTAATAATATAATATAATATAGTTTTTTCATTAGAAATATCTTAAAATATTAATAATCGATAAGAAAAACAAAAAAGCAATACCAATGTTAGTACAATAACATGCTTTTATAAAGGTTTGAATTTTCGGAAAATATCGGGGGCGCGCGTCGTGAAGCAATAATTGGTCAACTATTCCCAAAGTATTGCTTCAATACAAAGTTTATTTCATATTCAACCAAACTGATAAAAATTGTAGCATAATCTTTTATCATTATTGAGAAATATGAGAATTAATAATTATACACCCTTGTTTAAAGAAAAATGAACAGCCGTTAGAAAGGGGTTTGGTAAAGTACTGAAATCGAGGTGAATTTAGTAAAAACCTGTGACAATTTGTAATAAAATAGATTAAAGTGTGTACTTACCGAAAAACAAGTGTATTTCCTCCAAATTTCCTCCAGATTATCATTAAAAAACCCACAAAACTTTTCAATAACACGCGACGTGACGTACTCCGTGCGGTCAACTGACAGACTGCACTTTGACATTGTTTTCTTTTTTAAATTTTGCTAGTGGTGGGCTTGTGTTGCCGGTTTTTTAGACGTCAAATTTAATAGAGAATACGAAGCAAGTACGACAACAATAATAGACTTAGTTATTTAGAAGAAAAGGATCATTTTTCAACAGCTGTGAGCAAAAATGGCCTTGTTAACCGGGAGTTTGCAAGGTCAATCAACGGGTGTTTTATATTGTTAATCGTTAGTTTACATTGTCGATTTAAGGATGTTTTCATTTGTTAACCCCGGCACCCTCCGCTCTGTTATTGACATCAGTGTAACCTAACCTAACCAAACCGATTTGATTCTGGGTAGATTTGCTTTCTTTTTAGTGGGGGGCTGTGCCCCCCAAACCGCCCCCCCCCCACGCTTCGTTTAACGCCCTGACTACTATTATCAAAGCCCTTCGTGTTGCCAGTTGCCCTCTCTGTATTTCCAGTCGCTCACTTGGTTATTTAGTCGCTCACTTGGTAATTTATTCGCCCACTTGGTAATTTTAATATCTGAAATGGATTATTCACAATGCACTTTTTGTAAGCTCGTTCTGGATTTTATTATTAATCAATATTCGTCGTTAGTTTAGTTAATTTTACGCATACTCAAATTCATGCCGCTCAAGTTATTAAAACAGAATGTCATCATCAGTCGCAAAGTTGTTTTTTTATTCGCTCGTTTTATAATTCCCCATTTTACTATAACTCATTTACTTATTATTTTGCAAAGAAACACTGATTTACATTGATATGTGCTTACATTGATATGTGCTAACTGTGCTAAGTGCCACCTTAGTTGGTTATTAATTAGGTTCTATGAATATAAAAGGTTCTGATTCTAGTTTGCTAGTTATTACAAAATAAGGTCATCTTTAGGTAGATAATATTATTTTTATATTCCCATACACACTATTAATGTGCTATTAAGAGGTATGTATACACAGAATAATATGATTATAATATTATGGTGTCACGTGGTACAAAAGCCCACGCACGAAATGCATTTTTCCCCTCCGCGCTTATTCCCCATCCCCGCTCGCTTGCTATGCTATTGCTGTAGTACTTACCTAATTATATACTAGTGTAAAATAATACCAGCATAAATAATACTTTATAATAATCTTTAAATTTTGAAGAATTAATTCATAGAAGAGCGCCTTGGTCAAAACAAGAATAACTGACACTTTTTATATTTTTCAGGAATTACAGTTGTCAACCTATAGTTATGACAGATTGTAATAACATAACCGCAATGAACATGACGTTCGACGATACTGCGAAACTCCGAAACCAAATGGTCTCGTGCGCAGAATGCGAGTGTTCCAACGTGACTTGGCTGTGCCCATATATGACGATCTTTGATTATTGCCTCGACCTGAAGATATTGCGTTACACGGATAACCCGTACATGATTTTGTATAGTGCCGGTATATGCTTTTTAAGTAAGTAATACCTAAAACTCAATATTACTGACCCTCCTTGCGAGTCCGTTATCTATATCTATATCTATACTAGTCTATACTAAAATTATAAAGAGGAAATATTTTTATTTTTGTGTGTGTGTGTGTGTATGTTTGTAATGAACTACCTACTGAACCGATTTCAAAAATTCTTTTACCATTAGAAAGCTACATTCACCCTGAGTAACATAGGCTATAATTATTATTTTTTAAATTAAGGATCCTTACTGAATTTTCAATAATGTAACCCAAGGCGTAAAAAAATACCTAAAATATTCATAATAATTGAATAGGCTCCGAAACTACTAAACCGATTTTGGTGAAACTTGGCACAAAGATAGAATAGACTTTGAAAAATACATAGGCTACGATTTACCGCGGGAAATTTTCTCATTCCCAAGGGAAAAAATGTTAAAGCGGGCGGAGTTGGCACATAGAAACAATAGACCTTGCGGAAGAATATAGGCTAACTTTTACCACGGGAAAATACCTCATTCCCACGGGAAAAACTATTAACGCGGGCGGAGCCGCGGCGGGAAGCTAGTGTGAAAAATAAAAACTGTGTAAGTATAATATTTCACGAGAATTGGTTTGAAATATGTGAGCTGTAAATCTAGCTAGCTTAATAGTAGCTGGCATGACAAGCACTAACATTAGAACTTAATAATTTTATCTGTTAATCGGTAATTGTGACATTTTTATCACTATTGCGGCTTTCAGGTCTTCTATTTCTAACATTTTGGCAACGAATTGAATATTATTTGGCGTGGATGAGTGAGGAAAATGAAAAATATACAATCAGTAAAGAATTCATACGGTAAGCCTCATAATGTGTAGAATAATGGTCTAACACTCAGTTGCAGAAAGGCTCATTAAATATTTAAAGTGGCATTAAATACTAATCTTCCATTAAAGTGTTGCACAAAAGCAAATCATGTCATAATAAATTTTAAATTTAATGCTTCATTAAGTTTAATGGAAGAACTGTCAAACCCTCTGTCAAACCTATCTTTATCTCATTTTTGGTTGCACAACGCGTCTTTATCGTCTAATGGGCATTATTTTGACGTTTCTTTCATTAAAAATATAATTGGCCGTGAAAGCTCCATTAAAGCTAAAAATTGTCAGGATATTTAACGAAAGATGTCTTTATCTAGTTGCAAAAGCTTGAAATATTTAATTTACCTTACTTCTTTAGTACTTTAACCAATAGGTTATTTTATTATGGTTGCTTTCTAATATCAATTACTTAAATAACATTTCAAATGCTAAATAAAACACAGAAAATGTTTCTCAGTATAATATATTTAAGATAATAATCGTGTAAATCATGTAATATTATGTAAAGAAAAGAAAAAGTAAAAGTAGGTATTAAACTGATATTTAATTGATATACCTACTTACTTTTAATTCCTACATTTTTACACTGAGCTAAAACAGTACATACATTGCATTCCCCTACTTTCTTCCGAGCTTTTTTTTCATATTATCATACAATGTTTTGAGCTGCTCTGTCCCTCTGTAGCCTGTAGTAGTATTACTGTTGTACTTTCTAGAAATTGCCTTCCAGGCTTCGGTTTTTTTTCGTACATACGTTCCTCCCATCCTTTTATCTTCAATAATACGCTTATAACTGGAACAAAAGTAATTTATTTGTTTACAACTTTTCCGGCGACAATCGAGGTTTAGATTTTTGTGTGAGAAGTATACTCCGTAATTTCAGTTAGGTATTACTTACATAGCTAGTCTGTGTAGTCCTGTTTTGCATAATTTGCCTTACGGTAGCATTGTTTAACATATCAGTAAAATTATTTAATAAACGAAAATGTTGTAAATAACATACTCACCAGTTCACTACTGCTAACATGATTTTCTACTGCCCTGTGTAGTTGGCACTCCGCTCCCGTTTTTTCTGCACTTCAGCCATCACAAAATAGCAAAAAATACAAAAAAATCGACAATAACAGTTTTTTTAAAGCCACGAATTGTAAATATGAATTGCTCGTGAACTGTCTATGTCAAACAATATTTGCTTTTTTTTGAAGTTTTATGGCTCGGCTACCATCAAATACGACAGATCTGCGTCATTACATTCACTCTTTCTTAATTTCCATACTGTTTCTGAGGGCAACATTTTTTAATGAGAGCTTTAACTAATGAAGGATTATCCTGGCATAATTTATTTTTATGCAACGTCTTTAATTAAACTAATGAAATCATTAGAGTTAATCTTCCATTACCTAAGGTAGGATTTAATGCCAGCTTTCTGCAACTGAGTGTAAATGCCATAAAATCGAGACTGCGCAACGATTCGAGAATAATGATAGCGATTTACCTTCGAATGTCACTGATTATCTATCAAAGATGAAGTACCTACGAAAGGCAATACAAGACACTGTATGTATGTACTGGATTCTTTCTCGGAAGAAACGAACTTGGCAGGTGAGGCAAAAATAGGCGAGAAGCGAAGGAGAGGTGGATCAATACTAATTAATATTGTAGTCGATATGACGAATTAGTCGCTAAATGTAAGAAAAAAAAAAAAAGAAAAAATGAAGAAAAAAAAAAAAAAGTAAGATTCTCAAAATGAAAGATCAATAAAAAGACGTCAGATTCTCCAAATGACAGATTCTACAAACGACAGATTAGGTTTGTGTCCTTAAAAAATGTAATTAGTCCGTCTTTTAGATTATTCAAAAATAAGGGACACGTATTTTTTTATTTGTAAATCGGACCTAAAATTACAAAGATATAGCCCATTAAAATAACGTGTGAGTGACGTCACACGTAACTTTAATGGGCTTTATCATTGTTATTTTTTTGTTTAATCGAAAAAAGAAAAAATACGTGTCCAATATTTTTTTATAATCTAAAATACGGACTAAATAGAATGTAATTATTTTGACCCTGGACCAAGCTTGCCCTGGACACAAGCCTAATGACAGATTCTACAAATGACGGATTCTACAAATGACAGAATCTATAATTAAGCTTCCTGCTGCTGCGCCGTGCGTTATAAAAAATATACACGTGGCGCTCCCAGAGCAGGTTTTTTATTTCTTTGGTCAGGCTTTACATCAATTCGAAGCCCAGAGTTCCAATATTTTAATTATCTAGGGTGCCCAGTAGTGGTCTTCGATAACAATTCCGATAAAAACTCTAAAACATAAAAGATCAAAATGGCGGATTTTTTAGACCACTGCACTGGTGACCTTAGATAGCAATTTTAGAAGCAATCGGCCCGGAAACATGACAGTTCTAAATATTATGTACTAGTTTTCCACCGCGGCTCCGCCTGCGTTAAGCGCGCTTACACATTACGCCGCGGAAGCGGCGAGCTTTGGTTTGTATGGAGCCCTCGCTGCCGCCGCCGCCGCGGCGTAATTTGTAAGGCTCCATACAAAACTAACGCGAGCGCGGGCGGCCGCTGCGGCATAATGTGTAAGTGCGCTAATAGTTTTTCTCGTGGGAATGAGGATTTTTTCCGCGGTAAAAGGTAGTCGCGCCTAAGTTATTCCCCATGAACTATTCAATCTTTATACCAAGTTTCATTAAAATCGGTTCTTTGGTTTCGAAGCCTATTAATTGCCAGCAAAAAAATATTTCCTCTTTTTAATATTATTAGTAATTGATGATAGAAATTTATCGTTAATCTTAAGCTTAATTGCGGTTAATTTAAATGATTTATTTCCTTTATCCTACTGCGGGAAAATTCCCTTCCCACAGGAGAAGCTAAACATGTAGCATAATAGTAATAGAATAATGGCTTAGCCGTGGGTAGAGACAGCTAGTAAATAGTAATTAACCTTGGGGATTCGGACGCATCTTGCAAAAGTTGTAATTTGAAGAATCTGTCATTTGTAGAATCTGTCATTTATAGAATCTGTCATTTATAGAATCTGTCATTTTGCGACTAATCGGATATGACACATTACAGTAAAAAACTTAGACCCTTTGACGGGTGAGTTAACATATAATTTAGTATTATATAGGTACGGTCGCCTGCATTAAAAACGGACCGCCCGGTAGATGTCGTAAGCGGCAACTACCCTACATACAACTGTTAACTCATAAGGTGTATTTTTTTTGAAAGTGGGTATTGTGCCTTTAGCAGGCAGTGACCTATTTCGTCCATTCTTAGTAATTGAACTTGGCTAAATGGTCAATATACATAGAGTAAAATTTAAGTTCATAGGTTCAATTCTGGGTATTTTCTCCTGAAATTGTATACTTCCTTTTATCCTTTTTTTATTTAAATTATATCAAGAAACTGTAACTAAAATACTATTTTGTTTAATAGGTTTAATGAAAATCAAATTTAAAGAAAATAAAAGACAATATGGTTATATTTTTACTATTTATATTAATATCTAAGTTAGTATAAATGAATTTACGAGAGTTATCGGTAAAATATATAGGTATATAGGTGTATATTTTCTATTAAGAGAGAACAAACATGTTATCTTTGCTATCGGTAACAATTTACATCTCTCTTGGGATTTATAAAAAGTTAAATTTAAAAAGATTATAGACTATACATAGCACGAACTGCAGGCAGCATGACATCTGTTAATATTTCCAAATAATCATCACTATTTGTGCGGCTTCCCCATGGATGGCTTCCCACTTCAACAAACCCTCCAGGAACTACAGACATCCAAGCCCAATAACCTGAAAAGGAAGAAAGAAAATAAGAAGAACATTAACAAAGAGAGAGTAGGTATTTTTAAATAAACAAAATTTTTTTGTTATATTTTTTTCAAACAAAAATTGCTTGCTTGCTTACCCAAGGATATTCTTTCTCATTAGTAAACATTCAGAAGACTATACTGTTCTATTCTTCTCCACAGAATTTTTCCTCACATCTTTGTCAGATTTGTAGCACTTTTAGTTGGTGAAAATTTTAAATTATCCTCGAATCTTTTTATCCATCTGCACACCGTATTTCTCTGTAAAAGATAATGATTAATTATATAAATAAATTAAACCGTTCTATATCACGTTTAAAATATCAATAGGTACACAACATCAATTACAAAATAACCTAAAGACTTACCAAAATGGTTATTTTATTTCCATTATTTTGTTCCCGCAGAACAAATTTGTCATAGCCTTAAGAAAAACACTCAAGTGAAGCATGATGTAATAATTAATAATATAATTATAAATTTTAAACGCAAGATGCACACTTTTTGTAATGGCTGACTTATCTGAATATTCTCATTTCAACGCTTATTACCTTTTATTTATATTCATTTACCCACAATTTTATTTTGTTATCTATTAACTTCGCCTTCAAACGTCTCGTCAGCACTCGGCGGTCATCGTAGTAGTTCGTAGACGTAGACAAATGCAACAAGACACTACATTATTTGAGATGGTTTATAACAAGCGCTGTGGCTCAGTGGTAGGATCACGAGCGGCTGAGGCGGCGATGTTTGCGTAGTTGGGAGTTCGAACCTCCGTCCCTGCGATTTATTTTATATAAAAAAATACTTTACTGGTTGCAATATAAGATGAAAGAAATAAATCAATTTGAAATCACAAAAACTGGCTAGACGAGATGGAGCAGCAGTAAGTATGTGTGTGAGGAGCGTTTATCTACCTATTGAGAACGACAGCTATATGCTAGCAAGTAGCTGTTGTTGTTCGTTTATAAGTGTGGGGGTCGATTTCTCTGCAGGAGACTGTACTTCTCGGCCAACAAGAGCTTTGCCCTGCCAAGTTACCGCCAACCAGGTGACCCAATAAATAGCTTCTGGTAAACTGCAAACCACGGTGCCGCATCCAAAAATAAGAGCCTGCGAGAATGCTTGTGACGATATTAGCAGGCCGTTTAACCACGTTTAACCCTTTAATTCGCAGGGTCATGGGTATATGTATTAAATGGGTATATGTATAAGACCCAAGAGCACAAAAAATACATTAAAAAAATCTAACTTGTGTACAGTCTCCTGCAGAGAAATCGACCCCCACACTTTACAAATAAACGAACAACAACAGCTACTTGCTAGCATATAGCTGTCGTTCTCAATAGGTAGATAAACGCTCCTCACACACACTTACTGCTCCATCTCGTCTAGCCAGTTTTTGTGTGTGTGTGTGT
>CAOKYR010000227.1:84734-127173 GCA_948473455.1 Teleiodes luculella | reverse complement strand
GGAAAAAGCTCAAATTCCGTATTAAAACTAGATGGCGCCTAGCTCCTCGCCCGAGATTATATTAGAAATACACTAGTAAATGGCTTTGATTGTGTTTTTTTATATCTATCTTATGTTTTAGTACGAATTAAACTGTCAAAAAACAAAAATATATCAGTATCAAACCACATATTATGTCTATACAGGATCGGGTTGCCTTATATTACTTCTCTATACTATCTAAAAAAAAATTCCTTGCTATGACAAAACTTTTCTCACCCTGTAAGGGAAAAGAGCATGTCTTTACGATTCTATTCAAATTCGAGCCTGCTCACTAAAAATTAACGTGAATCGGTAAAGAAATGCAATCTGTAGAGGAGAATATATGGACAAAGTAGCACAATAACAAAACGATATACGAAAACATACTAACCTATTAATAGTATAGCCGCGCACAGTGGGCATATAACAACAGCAACTATAAGAGCGGCTATTGGCTGCAACAACCCTAGCACGCCGATCTGCCAGATTAACACCTCGAATAACACGAAGTATCTGCAACAACAAGGTTAGGTTAGGTTAGGTCAGGCCCGGCGCACTTCGCGCCAGCGCTCGAGAATGTACCTACGCCGGGCGGTCCCGATTACGCGGCCAGTTACTAGGAGAAACGCGCGCGCTTGTGAAGACGCTATTATTTAGTCTGTGGTAATACGGACTCTCGCGGCGCCGTCTTAAGGTGCATTTTGTTTTAATACGAGCGCATCGACAAACGGTAGGCTATTATAGCCAGGGTCACGTTCGACGCGTTCAATGTAATTTGAACGTTAGTGGCGTGGTAGCTAGAATTAAATTAGCACATTTGCTATCAGAGAGAGCGCCTTCTGTATCTAGTACTATTATTTATTCTGTGGTTAGGTTAGTGAAAGAGACCAACAACGTTTTAGAGAGTTTATCCGGCGGAATTGAGCCCAACATTATAAAAGATTATGTGACAATATAAAAATATAATTTCAAACAATAAAACGTTGTGATGGGTGTAGGAGCATCTTTACAGCAGTTAGCACTGCGAGTTTTACATACAGTGTAAAATGAAAAGTATTGTAATCATTAACAGCTCATAAACGTCCCCACCGAGGGGCTCGAGCTTACCATGAAATCAGGGTTAATAGGCCGTAATTAACCACGCTGGCCCAGTGCGGGTTGGTCAACTTCACACACAACCCTTAAATTACTTCGCAAGTGTGTGCAGGTTTCCTCACGATGTTTTCCTTCATCGTAAGAGCGTCGAATAAACGTACATATGCATTCAAAAATCGAAAACACATTGGTACGTGCCGAGGTTCAAACCGGCGAACTTACGAATGGAAGTCAACGGCCCTAGCCACTTGGCCACCGACGCTTTGCAAGTCTCATTTATATCGAGGCAACTACACGCGACAGTATCATCGCATGATACATAATTGTGACATTAAAAACCTTGTGGTGAAATATTTGCAGCATGCGGCAGTCTATTTTACGCCTAAGCAACATCGTGGCTAGATGATTTACAAACGTGCGACACTGTAGCATGTTGTTGCCTCGGCGCAAATGAAGCCTTTCTGCATTTACCTATTAAAGGAGGCTTAAGGAGGCCACTGAAAGCAGCCAGTAGGACTGTTACTAGTTACTACGAAACCAAGTTTATACATACATACATACATAGTTGCTTGTTTATCTTGTGGGTTTCGACAACTACCTCACAAACCCTGATTTCAGAATTATTTAGCCGCCTGAGGCTACTGAAACGATGACGTTACTTGTTGAAAAAGTGATAAACCAATGTTTACCTGTTCAAATTTGCAGGGTTGGGACAGGGAAGTCATACAGTATAGCGTTAGTAATATGTACAAAGATGGCAGCGGCGGGCATACATAATGGGATGGTGGTAGCCACTGCTCCCTAGCACTGATTTATTGTATAACTAGATCTTCTCGAAATACACCACTAGCGTAACAGATCAATATCTCCTACGTATATTAAGCTGAAAATAACCCAAAAATATACCAAGATGCTCAAGATTCAAATGGATTTAAATAATTCATACCTGTTCAAAACTCCAGGGTTAGGACAGTCTAAGTCATACAGCACGGCGTTAGTAATATGTACAACGATGGCGCCAGCTGGCATCCATAAAGGGACGGAGGCAGCCACTGCCAATGACGCAGCACTGGTCACTAATGCCGCTATGGGAAACAGTAGTAACAAAGCCAGCGAGCCTAGTCCTCCCACCACGCCGTAGTTGAAAACGCGGTTCGCTTGCCGACTGAGACCTTTACCTAGTAGACCTGTTGGAAAAAAGGTAACAGTTTTATTTATCTAACTAATTTATGTTTTGTTGAACGTATGGACCTAAGTCCGGTGAAGCTTGATTGGTCGTACCTTTTCGACACAAGCATAGGTCAATTTAAAAAAAATGAACGTATGGTAAACATCTACGAGTATTATGATTCGCCAGGCTATGCTTGGGCAAGGAATAGTTTGACAGTTTCGGTGAATTTTCATGTTCAAAAAATTCAAAATGCAAGATTTATTTATTTAGTATAGGCTCCCTTCTTCTTTCGTGTCGATTCGGCGACTAAATTTTTACAGATTTGAACTCCGCCATGGAAACAGCATTAAAACACTATCATCACACCACACACACACACAAACAAATCTTTCCTCTTTTATTAGTCACTACATAGTATAAAACAAAGACGCTTTCTCTGTCCCTATGTATGCTTAAATCTTTAAAACTTCGCAACGGATTTTGATGCGGTTTTTTTTAATAGATAGAGTGATTCAAGAGGAAGGTTTATACGTATAATACATGCATAATATACTTAAGGATAACCCACAATAACCATTTTCCCGTGCGGAGCCGGGGCGGGTCACTAGTATGATATATATCATTGATCTCCTCACCTGTGTCGGGCTCCGTCTCAAACCGCGTGCGTTCTTTGGACACGTGCCTCCACAGTCTCAGCAGCCTGGACCACATCGTCTGCGTCTCGCTGCTTCTCTTCGGGAATAGCGTCCCGTTTACCTGGAATTAAGGTCTTGGTGCTTTTATTCCGAAAAATATTGTGCCCGATTCTACATATTACGCTCTAACTTAAATTTAAAAATCATATGTCCCTTTCACGTTCTTAAGAACGAAAAGGGAGGTGATTGCCAACCTACATTTAGAGACGTCAAACATCGATTTGACGCGTAGGTTAGCAAGCATTTAAGAACATCCCGACTAAATTAAGCTGAATTTGACAGCTGCGCTGCTTATTTTAGATATCATTCATTCAAAATTAAATTAATTCATCTTCCATTCTTATCGATTCCCATATGAATGAAAGGGACCAACAACTTAAATTTAGAGATTTTAGCGGCCACGACAGAATTGAGCCGATTGTCTATATGTCAAAAAAAGTCATAGAATAACTTTGAAAAAGACCTTAAATTTTTTTTCCTAGTGTGATCACAATAATGTTATTATTGTCAATGTTTGGGTCTCGGGGTCATTGCTCTAAATGCCATGCAGCTTTATATTAGTAGAAACTGACCGAAAAACTACAAGGCTCGCCTACTCTCTTGAGATATAGTAACTCTAAATAAAAAAAAAAATATCCCCGAGCACGAAAACGTTACTTGATCCTTTCAACAACTAGAAAAGAGCTGATAAACTTTAATGGCTGAAGATATTTTCTTGGATCATAGCTAAGAACACTCTCGATTGTGACACCTTGCAAACAAAAAAAAACTACATCAAAATCGGCGCATCCGTTTAGGAGCTACGATGCCACAGACAGACAGACACACACATAAAACTTATAACACCCCTCTTTTTCGTCGGGGACACGGAAGAAAATAATAGTACTAACCCGTACAGAAAGGACACTCACCCCTCCGCGCCAAAATGAGTTTCCGCCCGATATAGCGCCCCACGCCCCGCACCCCGCAGGCGCCGCGGGACTCCGCCGGTGGTGTTCGGGGGTGTTTTACACAGCGCCTAGCGCCATTGACTTGTAGTTGATATTCAGTTGTTATTCAAAAAGAAGTAGCTTGTCAAAATGCGTTTTCTGTATGGAGTGACCGCCCAGTGACGGGGCAGGCCTCCGTCACTCCATTACTTGCGCGCTATAACTACCTACCGCCCTCTCGGGCCGACTGTGGACCAATTCCCCATTCCCTAAACGTGTTAGTAGAGTGGCGCAATACAAGAGAGAGAGAGATGCAGCAACTACTTCTTTTCGCCTAGCGCCGTGCGATCTGAATTGCATTTTATTATAACGGAGCTAGGGTTGCAATATATATGAATGATGTCGCCTAGTGCAGCTTCTGTAGGGACTACTAATTGGTATTCTGTGGTCGGGGGTTGTCAATAGTTGTGGCGGACCTGTGAGAGCTCGTAGTCGGGCACGAAGGGTTTGACGCAGAGCAGCGTGCGCAGCGAGAGCGGCGAGCACCACGGCACCAGCACACCCAGCAGGAACATCAGGTTCCAGCTCCAGCACCACGTCCTGCAAACCAACACATCACACTACTCATTACGAGTAACCCTCGGAACACAACAGCCAAAGAAGACAGTCCAATTTTAAATGAATCGCCAGAAAATAATATGTAACCGACTTTTTTGTTTATTAAGGACAATAAACAGTTGTACAGTTGCATAGGTAAAAATATATACTAAAGGTAAAGGTAAGACCGCACTAGGCGTAACTGAACTGCAGCGGAACTGCGCGACACGACGCGTCAAAATATTCTTTGTATGAAATTATATGAGACAACACGCACTACGCGGCAACTGAACTGCACTGCAACTGAACTGCGCGGCAAAGTTGATCAACTGACCAAAAGTGTCGCGACGTCGCGACGTGTAGTTCCGTTGCCGCGCAGTGCGGTTTGACAAACTTCATTTTCATAGTCCCTATTTACCAGAAATATGTTGACAAGATCGATATCGTACAAAGAAAATTCATGCGCTCAATGCATTATAAATGCTTCAAAAAGAAAATGTCGTACGATAACATTAAATCTAAATATTCTATTATGTCACTCCAATCAAGAAGAATAATGTTAGATGTTATGTTCTTTTACAAAGTCTGTAATAACTTGTTTGACTGTCCCAGTCTAACTGAATATGTAGCATACCGTGTTCCTCTCCATGCACAACGCAAAGCTCACTCCCACAAACTGTTTCTTACACCCTTTTGTAACACTAATGCTGGAGTGCGATCACCTATCAGGCGTATAATTTCATCATATAATGACAATTTTACCCACTTAGACATATATTTACACTCACGTCATCGATTTAGGAGTTTGCTTTTAAAAGAGGTAATTTAGTAGGTACCTACTACTGAATTATTAATTTATTACTTATACTTAGCGTAATACGGGTAATAAACCCGTTTCATTTAGTATTAGTATTGCATGCAACTACTCACTTATTATTATACTTTAACCTGTGAACAGTGGTGTGGACTGTGTTCCAACTTTGTCTTTTATCTTTAGTTTAAGTTTATTTAACATTTGTAACACAGTTGTTTTCTGTTCCAAATAAATAAATAAAATAAATAAATAGTCAGTCAGCTGGTTGGAAGCGCTATAATCAGTTAAAATGTCCATGGACGAGGAAAAAATAATTGAATTGTGAGCCAATATCCGGAGATATATGACGTCCAGCATGAAAATTATATGAATACTTCCAGAAAAAAACAACTTTGGAGTGAAATAGCTCAGAGGTTGCCTAGATACTGAATATATTTTTGTAGCGCCGCTGCAGTTCAAGTGCGGTATACCCAAAAATGACGCGTCGTGTCGCGCAGATCCGCTGCAGTTCAGTTACGCCTAGTGCGGTCTTACCTTAAGAACTTAATTATTTGCACAACCAGCACCATTATCCCCAGACGTATATATCTGTATTACAAAGACGCCTAAAAAACATCAACACTACTGACTTAAGTGATGTAAATATCCTAAAGTTGAAAAATAAGTGCATATACTATCACTTTGACTTTGGATTAAAACCTTATAACCGGGATATGCTGCTAGTCTTAACTGGACAGACAAATTGAAGATCGTCAATGAAGTTAATTTTACTAAACTGTTGAGTATGTTGTTATTATGAATGATCTGTTTTGTGCTTTGTTCATAAACTAAACTGTTAAACGTTTTGTTATTATGTGTTCAGCGAGTTGTTATTATGAGCGACCTGTTCAGCATGTTGTTATTATGAGTGACCTGTTCATCGTGTTGTTATTATGAGTGACCGGTTGAGCGTGTTGTTACTATGACTGACCTGTTAAGCGCGTTATTGAACCGCCACGTGGGCCACCTAGTGGTATTAGTATTAATGGTTTCCTTGTGAGCCAGGAACACCGGCTGCGAAGGGTCGGAGCGAGGAGTCACTATGGAGGTGGCTCGTGACGACAGGACAGTTGGGATCCGCTCGGACCGGCCGCGGAAGTGGCGGATCACGACCCAGTTCTGAGGCAGCCAGATGCGCGTGGGCCACGTGAATTCGCGCGTAGGCGTCTTCGCTGCGCGCAGTTCCTGGGGATACAAGGGAAAGTTGTAAATACATATCATAGTGTTGGCAATACTGACTAACATTACGTGTACCAAGAATTATGAAAATGTACTTAATTTGGATAACTTCCGTTTTCTACTTATAAAATAGTATTTGTCTATAAGTTTAGGTGTAAAGATCCTTTTTTTTTAATTGTCCTATGCTTGAGTCGAAAAAGTACGACGGATCAAGCTTCACCGGACTTGCGGGGGAGCGGAAGACTCTACCCCAAAAAAGTCATATACAAACGCGTCTAGGGGCGGCTCATGGGAGCCTCGGACCACGGTCTAGCGCGTTGATATTGAAAAATATCGTGGAGGAAAAAACATTGATAAGGAGTAAAGTTCCAGCCCTACAGAGCCTAACCAATATCACAAGCATACACAGTCCACGCTTCCAGCTCTCAACACATAGCATTTTTTTAACTCAGGGTGTAGCATACTCGCTGTAAGAATTATTTAGAAACATAACGCTGTGATTTCAGACACGACTAATTGATCTGGCTTAGAAAAAACGTCCATCTTTCCACATTTCCAATGAATGGCTAAAAGGAACAGTAATTGGGTGAGAATCTGCACATTTTAGAATGAGAATCTGGTTTTCCTATCCAGAGGTATTAAATTGAGTGTTGGTGAAGTATCTGTGCTGGGTCAGCTTGTGCGCCTGCATCGCCGCCGCCGCGTCCTCCAGCGGAGCTCGCTCTTGTACAGACCTTGAGCAGCAGCGGCTCCCGGTCCCTGAGGAAGGCCAGGTCCCGCAGCAGGAAGTATCTGTGCTGGGTCAGCTTGTGCGCCTGCATCGCCGCCGCCGCGTCCTCCAGCGGAGCTCGCTCTTGTACAGACCTTGAGCAGCAGCGGCTCCCGGTCCCTGAGGAAGGCCAGGTCCCGCAGCAGGAAGTATCTGTGCTGGGTCAGCTTGTGCGCCTGCATCGCCGCCGCCGCGTCCTCCAGCGGAGCTCGCTCTTGTACAGACCTTGAGCAGCAGCGGCTCCCGGTCCCTGAGGAAGGCCAGGTCCCGCAGCAGGAAGTATCTGTGCTGGGTCAGCTTGTGCGCCTGCATCGCCGCCGCCGCGTCCTCCAGCGGAGCCCAGCGGAGCTCGCTCTTCAACCTGACACAAATTGTAAGTCTAAAGGTAGCCGTTCGAACCGAGCGTCAGCGACACTGACGCTGCGACACGAAAAAGGATAATGGACTCTAAAGTGATGTGTTTAAGGTGGACTTTGGAGGCATGCGACAGTGACGCGAGTGACGCGGCGTTACCGGTGTGTGTCGTCGGGCCAACTCACTTTTAAGTAAAGGGTTTTCACTGGGTGTGCGATAGGTGCCAAAATGTGCACACAAGACGACGGTGTACGGATGACACTCCTATTAAGGTGGCGGGGGATGACTCAGGGGGTGTGAGTATGTCTAAGCCTACGACGAACCTCTCGTCACCTGCAGCCGAGTTGTCGATAACCGCTGCGGCTTTGTCACAGGCGTCGCTTGACCCGCTCTATAGCTATTTTGATGACAGGTTTAATGCTCTAAATGTAAAGATGGAGGACTTCAAGTCTAGCATTACTAGAGACATAAAGATTGAAATGAGCAAAATGATTGAGGATCTAAAAACAGATTTTACACGTACGACCGAATTTCTTTCCTCCGAGATAACGGACGTTAAAAACAATTTAAAATCTTTACAGAACAAGGTAAACCAATTGGAATCAGATAATTCTAAATTGCAGACCGAATTAGGTTATTTTAAATCGGAATCTTCTAAATTTAAGGAATGCTATAATAGTATCACCCAGCTGGAGTCAAATATTAACGAACGGGAGCAAGAATCACTAATAAACGACATTGAAATTCTGGGGGTACCCGAACTGAGCTTGGAGGAGTCTGTGATTCATATTGTGAGCGCCACGGCTACTAAGTTGGGCATGACGTTGGACCCTAGGGACGTGGTCGCCGCGACACGTGTGGGAGCTCCGCGACGAGAGGAAGCTGTTGCTGCTTCTCGAAGCCAGACCGATCGCCCGCGCCCCATTGTGGTCAGGTTCACCCGCCGGGCGACCCGGGACAGCATGCTGCGCGCCGCGCGAATTCGAAGAGAAGTTACAACTGCAGATATTGGCCTACCTACTCATGTCCCTATGTCTATAAATATCAATGAAAGACTAACTAAATCGAACCGAGTGCTATTCGCGAAGGCGCGCGAGGCTAAAAAGGTACACGGCTGGAGTTTTGTCTGGAGTAAGGAGGGTCGCATCTTCGCCCGGCAGTCTGATAAACCTGGTTCCCGAGTATTTCGTCTTCGAACAGAGGCCGACATAATCCGGGTTTTCGGTCAAGAATGTGAACAGCTTAACCCGTAGGTCTATTTTCTTTTTGAACGATTCATTAATAAAACATATAAACATAGCTTTACTCATGTTTTTAACTTTAAAAAAATCTATTTTTTATTTTATGAAGACTAATATTGTAAGTCATGGAAATACACAACCAATCATGTCAGAACTAAGTTTGCATTACGATTTGTATACATTTATCTACTTGTATGTTACATGGCTCGTAGTTGACTTACTGGCTTATCTTTGCTTCATTGTCGTATATCCATGCAATAAATATAGACACTGCTTTTGTAATCACGTACCACAGACACTATACCACCATATTGTCATAATACTACCACATTGTATTGATTGTAATGGTCACATTATAATAGTTATACACTCTCACTATCATGGGCTATGCTGCGTAATTGTTTACTTACGATCGTGTTCTACTTCATATCAGACCTTACACGACTCAGTCCGGCATAATTATATAATTGTTGTTTTCTCAATTAGTACATATAAATGATTAAATTAAAATTTCTGAAGATTGGCCTATTTAATGCTGGATCCCTAGGCACTAAACATGATGAAATACAAATGGCGATAAATCGTGAGTGTCCAGATATTTTGGCAATCAATGAGACATGGTTGCGGGATGGTGAGGAAGGCCGTGCGCCGACCGTGCCCGGATATCGACTGAGACACATTCCGCGACCGGCGGCAGGGCGCAGGTTGCGCGGCGGCGGGGTAGGCTTCTATGTACGGAGTGGAGTGTATGCGCGTACGCAGCCCCACCCGTCTAGCAATGTAGAACAGATGTGGTTATCACTAACCTTGAACCACAGCCGCCTACTGGTGGGTACTGCCTACAGACCGCCTTGGTTGAACGTGGATGATTTTTTCGATGCAGTAACGGACTCATTATCATCATTTTCCGGGTTCGATAGAGTGGTTTTTCTGGGAGATTTTAATATAAATTTATTTGATGAGGGGGATGTTAAGACAAAGCGTTTGAGGCAATTTTTGAATTACTCAAATTTACATAACTGTGTATCTGAACCTACGCACTTTACGGCGACTAGTAGTACGCTAATAGACCTAGTATGTACTGATGCTGCCGTGCATAGTGTGTCAGTAAATCACATTCCTGAACTTGGGGGTCATGCAATGGTTATGGTCGAGTTTAAAATTAAAAAGGAAAAGAAAGAACCTCGAATTCTTAGTTACAGACCTATTAAAGACATTAATCTGGACGAATTTAACCGTGACCTTAAGCTTTTGGATTGGGACAGTATAATAAGTCTGGACAGTGTGGACTGTATGGTAAATACTTTTAATAAGCAAATAATTTCTTTGTTCGACCGGCATGCGCCTATTAAAAATATAGTCATCAAGGACAAAACGGTGCCATGGTTCACTAGTAACGTCCGTTACATCATTCGTTTACGTGATGCGGCTTGGCGAAAATATCGTAAATCTAGCAGCTTTGCGGACAAGGAAGCTTATAAAACTTTGAAAAGCTTGGCTAGTGTTAGTATGCATTGGGAAAAGTCAGCCTATTTTAGCCAACATATAAATGACAATATTAACAATCCTAAAACCTTATGGAGAAACCTTAAGCAAACTGTTGTTCCATTCAAAGGGAAACCTGATTTACCCAGTATTTTTGAAGATCCTGATGCAATTAATGAATTTTTTTTTTAAATGTTCCCGGTAACAACGATCCATCGGTTGATGGCCAGAGCTTCTTTGAGGGGCGTAGTTATGGTGACAGTATTTTTAAATTAGAGCCTGTAGATGAGAGTGCGGTGGCTAAGATTATCTTATCTATTAAATCTAATGCAACAGGTGTGGACTTACTCAACATGGATATGATTGTTTTAACTTTACCGCACACTCTTAAGGTAATCACGGCCATAATAAATAGATCTATTACGACGTCCACCTTTCCAGCGCTCTGGAAGACAGCTCTGGTAAGGCCAATCCCTAAAATCAACAACCCTAATGAGGTCAAAGATCTAAGGCCTATTAGTATTCTGCCTTATTTGTCTAAAATCCTCGAAAAGGTTGTGTACGGTCAACTGGTGAAATATTGTGAGAAAAATAATATCATACCTCTATATCAATCAGGGTTTCGCAAGCATCACAGCACAGCTACTTCATTGCTCGATGTCGTTGATAATGTGCTTGCATCGCAGGATGAAGGTAAAGGAACTCTTCTGGCTCTACTCGATTTTTCCCGTGCTTTTGACTGCATAAACATATCCACCATGATCTCTAAGATGAGGTATTACGGTTTCAATTCGGGTGCAGTTGCTTGGTTTGATAGTTACCTCAGCGACCGATTTCAAAAAGTCGTTTTACGGAAATCGGATGGTACTTCTTTGGAGTCCTCTGTAAAGCCTGTTATGAGAGGGGTTCCGCAGGGATCCATATTAGGGCCATTGCTATTTATCTTGTACTGCGCCGACATTACATCTTGTATTAAGAATAGTAGATTTCACCAGTACGCTGACGATCTACAGATATACATTGATGTTGGTCGAAATGAGGTCAATTTGGCAGTAGGCGCTCTTAATGAAGATTTGAATAGTATTTCTGAATGGGCAAAAAGAAATGGTCTAGTCTTAAATCCGCTTAAGTCCAAATATATGACACTTGGCTCGCAAGCACAAATTGATCGACTCTGTGACGCCAACCCACAAATTATTATAGATGGGGTGTCCATTGAGCGTGTTGATGAGGCGAGAAATCTGGGACTGATGATGGACAGTAAACTTCATTTTGAGAATCATGTTGTGGATCTGGTGCGTTCCTGTTTTTATAGATTAAGAGTTCTTTATAACGTCCGACAGTTTATAAGCCAAGACCTCCGTATGTTGCTATGCGAAGCTTTAGTTATGTCTAGATTAAATTACTGCATAACTGTGTATGGAGGATGTCTGAAAGCAAGCTCACAACGCCTAATTCAGCGGGTACAAAATTCCTGTGCTCGTTTTTGTTTTAATATCCCTCCTCGCACTCATGTAACGCCTTATTTCAACAAATTTAGGATCCTGAAGATGGGAGGACGACAAAAGTTGTTCTAATCCTGTCTTTTGTTTGATGTGGTTCATTTGGGTGTGCCTCCCTACCTGCGTAATAAACTTGATTGGTCTCGAGCTGTGCTTATGGATAGAACCAGATCCTCTTCACTAGTCTTCAGTGTGCCTCAACACCGGTCTGCAGCTTTCCGCGGAAGTTTCAGGTATCGAGCGAGTAAGTGTTGGAATGATATACCGCCACCCGTGCGAAAAATAGTGCCTAAATCTCGATTCAAACGGGAACTAAAAAATCTTTTAATAAATGAACAAATTGTAAGTTCTACCCACACTTACCCAGCACTATAGCTTGCTCGATGCCTGAAGTGATCTTTCGTATAAACAAGTTAATGCGTTGATTATGTTTTTCTGTTTGATGCCATGATTTGTTTATTTATTTTTAGTAATGTTTAATATAGAATTACTTAAGTATTCAATTAATAATATTATTTGTACTCTTCTCGATGTCTGTGGTACATATATTTTAGATTTTATCGTGTTAGTTTTTTATAGTTTAATTTATTTTTAATTTATTTTTGTGCTGTGTTGCGGCACGTTGTGAGTACTCGCTCGCTCACTCCAAACTGGGCCCTAGCAGAATAACAGCGTTACTGGCCTAGCCAGTAACATATGCTGAGCTAGAACCTTTTTAGCGTATATTTTTGTTTGTGTGTATTGTGTGTATCTCGTATGTCATTTTGTGTAGAATTTAATGCTATACTGTTTATTCCATTGTCTGTATTTGTAAAGTTACGCTAAATAAATGTTTTTCTATTCTATTCTATTCTATTCTAAATACATTCTTAAATCCATCACCGTAAGTCCATTATTATTTGTCGTGTCGCAGAGTCAGTGTCACTGACGCTCGGTTTTCGAACCGAGTACCTACCTAGCTACTAGGCTACCTTAAGTCAAAGGTTACACGGTCAGTCTGGCGTCAGTCTGGTCCAATCAGTCTGCTCAGAATGACGAGAGAATTATCGTCTTACCGGTTGACTGACGGGCTGATGGTGTGTTTGTTTTGTGTTTTTCATCCATCATTCTGGCATCAGTCTTAACCGGACCAAACTGATGGACTGAAATGACGCCAGACTGAGCGTGTAACCTACGACTAAGGGTAAAATAAATAAATAAATATGTGGGGACATCTCACACTCGGCCATCTGACCCCAAACTAGGCAGATCCTGTACTATGGGTGTCAGACAGCTGATATACATACATATATACATATACAACATCCAGACACAAGGCAAACACAAGTGCTCATCACACGAATGTTTGCCCTGGGCGGGATTCGAACCCGCGACCTTGTGCTTCGTAGGAAGACGTACTACCAACTAGGCTACGAGGCCGTCGAATACTAAATCGAGGCAGTAATAAATAGGACAGTTTCAATATAGATGCAGTGATTGTGTGTCTGACCTGTTGTTTGACAGCCCCGTAGCCTAGTTGGTAGTACGTCTGCCTACTGAGCACAAGGTCGCCGTTTCGAATCCCGCCCAGGGCCAACATTCGTGTGATGAGCACTTGTATTTGCCTTGTGTCTGGATGTTGTATATTTATATATGTATGTATATCAGCGGTCTGGCACCCATAGTACAGGCTCTGCCTAGTTTGGGGTCAGATGACCGTGTGTGAGATGTCCTAAATATTATTATTATGTGAGCATAAAGCTTATTTCACACCCTTTCTCAGAAGAAGAGGCGGCGTTAACTCCAGCGGCGGTAAAATCAAACCGCCGGAGGTCAGGGCGACAGGGACAAGAAGCGACGCACGATCCTGGCCGTGTCGAGCAAGACTGCTTTCTGCATCTTGGCCTTCAACCCAGTCTTTTGACCCAGCCTCTGGAGGTGTCGGACGAGGCTGTTAGGGACAATGCCGTTCACGGATATCATTATTATTATTATTATTACCTGTGCGCGGCAATGTTGAGTTTCTCCTTGGTCCAGGCGGGCGCGCGCGACAGTACGGGGTGCGCGGCGGCGATGCGGGCCTCCGCCGCCGACAGACCCGCCTCCAACTTGCGCTGCACGCCCTCCTCGGCCCTGCAAACAATATAACATTCATTTATTTGGATCACCTACACCAAAATAGGTACAATAGATAGGATTATTAAAAATATTATCAATAAAGCCATTTACAGGAGGTGTTCGCAGATTGGGTTGCCAGGTCTCTTGGTGTGTGTGTGTGTGTGTGTTTGCGTGATGTGTGTGTGTGTGTGTGTGTGTGTGTGTGTGTGTGTGTGTGTGTGTGTGTGTGTGTGTGGTACCTGGTGAGGATGGTGGCGGCGCGCAGTTGTTGCGCCAGCAGCGCGGGCACGCCGGCCCCCAGCGCGCGCACCGCCTCGTCACTGCTCACCGCGGTGTTATAGAGCGTGGTGTGTGTGTGTGTGTGTGTGTGTGTGTGTGTGTGTGTGTGTGTGTGTGTGTACCTGGTGAGGATGGTGGCGGCGCGCAGTTGTTGCGCCAGCAGCGCGGGCACGCCGGCCCCCAGCGCGCGCACCGCCTCGTCACTGCTCACCGCGGTGTTATAGAGCGTGGTGTGTGTGTGTGTGTGTGTGTGTGTGTGTGTGTGTGTGTGTGTGTGTGTGTGTGTGTGGTACCTGGTGAGGATGGTGGCGGCGCGCAGTTGTTGCGCCAGCAGCGCGGGCACGCCGGCCCCCAGCGCGCGCACCGCCTCGTCACTGCTCACCGCGGTGTTATAGAGCGTGGTGTGTGTGTGTGTGTGTGTGTGTGTGTGTGTGTGTGTGTGTGTGTGTGTGGTACCTGGTGAGGATGGTGGCGGCGCGCAGTTGTTGCGCCAGCAGCGCGGGCACGCCGGCCCCCAGCGCGCGCACCGCCTCGTCACTGCTCACCGCGGTGTTATAGAGCGTGGTGTGTGTGTGTGTGTGTGTGTGTGTGTGTGTGTGTGTGTGTGTGTGTGTGTGTGTGTGGTACCTGGTGAGGATGGTGGCGGCGCGCAGTTGTTGCGCCAGCAGCGCGGGCACGCCGGCCCCCAGCGCGCGCACCGCCTCGTCACTGCTCACCGCGGTGTTATAGAGCGTGGTGTGTGTGTGTGTGTGTGTGTGTGTGTGTGTGTGTGTGTGTGTGTGTGTGGTACCTGGTGAGGATGGTGGCGGCGCGCAGTTGTTGCGCCAGCAGCGCGGGCACGCCGGCCCCCAGCGCGCGCACCGCCTCGTCACTGCTCACCGCGGTGTTATAGAGCGTGGTGTGTGTGTGTGTGTGTGTGTGTGTGTGTGTGTGTGTGTGTGGTACCTGGTGAGGATGGTGGCGGCGCGCAGTTGTTGCGCCAGCAGCGCGGGCACGCCGGCCCCCAGCGCGCGCACCGCCTCGTCACTGCTCACCGCGGTGTTATAGAGCGTGGTGTGTGTGTGTGTGTGTGTGTGTGTGTGTGTGTGTGTGTGGTACCTGGTGAGGATGGTGGCGGCGCGCAGTTGTTGCGCCAGCAGCGCGGGCACGCCGGCCCCCAGCGCGCGCACCGCCTCGTCACTGCTCACCGCGGTGTTATAGAGCGTGGTGTGTGTGTGTGTGTGTGTGTGTATGTGTGTGGTACCTGGTGAGGATGGTGGCGGCGCGCAGTTGTTGCGCCAGCAGCGCGGGCACGCCGGCCCCCAGCGCGCGCACCGCCTCGTCACTGCTCACCGCGGTGTTATAGAGCGTGTGTGTGTGTGTGTGTGTGTGTGTGTGTGTGTGTGTGTGGTACCTGGTGAGGATGGTGGCGGCGCGCAGTTGTTGCGCCAGCAGCGCGGGCACGCCGGCCCCCAGCGCGCGCACCGCCTCGTCACTGCTCACCGCGGTGTTATAGAGCGTGGTGTGTGTGTGTGTGTGTGTGTGTGTGGTACCTGGTGAGGATGGTGGCGGCGCGCAGTTGTTGCGCCAGCAGCGCGGGCACGCCGGCCCCCAGCGCGCGCACCGCCTCGTCACTGCTCACCGCGGTGTTATAGAGCGTGGTGTGTGTGTGTGTGTGTGTGTGTGTGTGTGTGTGTGTGTGTGTGTGTGTGGTACCTGGTGAGGATGGTGGCGGCGCGCAGTTGTTGCGCCAGCAGCGCGGGCACGCCGGCCCCCAGCGCGCGCACCGCCTCGTCACTGCTCACCGCGGTGTTATAGAGCGTGGTGTGTGTGTGTGTGTGTGTGTGTGTGTGTGTGTGTGTGTGTGTGGTACCTGGTGAGGATGGTGGCGGCGCGCAGTTGTTGCGCCAGCAGCGCGGGCACGCCGGCCCCCAGCGCGCGCACCGCCTCGTCACTGCTCACCGCGGTGTTATAGAGCGTGGTGTGTGTGTGTGTGTGTGTGTGTGTGTGTGTGTGTGGTACCTGGTGAGGATGGTGGCGGCGCGCAGTTGTTGCGCCAGCAGCGCGGGCACGCCGGCCCCCAGCGCGCGCACCGCCTCGTCACTGCTCACCGCGGTGTTATAGAGCGTGGTGTGTGTGTGTGTGTGTGTGTGTGTGGTACCTGGTGAGGATGGTGGCGGCGCGCAGTTGTTGCGCCAGCAGCGCGGGCACGCCGGCCCCCAGCGCGCGCACCGCCTCGTCACTGCTCACCGCGGTGTTATAGAGCGTGGTGTGTGTGTGTGTGTGTGTGTGTGTGTGGTACCTGGTGAGGATGGTGGCGGCGCGCAGTTGTTGCGCCAGCAGCGCGGGCACGCCGGCCCCCAGCGCGCGCACCGCCTCGTCACTGCTCACCGCGGTGTTATAGAGCGTGGTGTGTGTGTGTGTGTGTGTGTGTATGTGTGTGGTACCTGGTGAGGATGGTGGCGGCGCGCAGTTGTTGCGCCAGCAGCGCGGGCACGCCGGCCCCCAGCGCGCGCACCGCCTCGTCACTGCTCACCGCGGTGTTATAGAGCGTGGTGTGTGTGTGTGTGTGTGTGTGTGTGTGTGTGGTACCTGGTGAGGATGGTGGCGGCGCGCAGTTGTTGCGCCAGCAGCGCGGGCACGCCGGCCCCCAGCGCGCGCACCGCCTCGTCACTGCTCACCGCGGTGTTATAGAGCGTGGTGTGTGTGTGTGTGTGTGTGTGTGTGTGGTACCTGGTGAGGATGGTGGCGGCGCGCAGTTGTTGCGCCAGCAGCGCGGGCACGCCGGCCCCCAGCGCGCGCACCGCCTCGTCACTGCTCACCGCGGTGTTATAGAGCGTGGTGTGTGTGTGTGTGTGTGTGTGTGTGTGTGTGTGTGTGTGTGGTACCTGGTGAGGATGGTGGCGGCGCGCAGTTGTTGCGCCAGCAGCGCGGGCACGCCGGCCCCCAGCGCGCGCACCGCCTCGTCACTGCTCACCGCGGTGTTATAGAGCGTGGTGTGTGTGTGTGTGTGTGTGTGTGTGTGTGGTACCTGGTGAGGATGGTGGCGGCGCGCAGTTGTTGCGCCAGCAGCGCGGGCACGCCGGCCCCCAGCGCGCGCACCGCCTCGTCACTGCTCACCGCGGTGTTATAGAGCGTGGTGTGTGTGTGTGTGTGTGTGTGTGTGTGTGTGTGTGTGGTACCTGGTGAGGATGGTGGCGGCGCGCAGTTGTTGCGCCAGCAGCGCGGGCACGCCGGCCCCCAGCGCGCGCACCGCCTCGTCACTGCTCACCGCGGTGTTATAGAGCGTGGTGTGTGTGTGTGTGTGTGTGTGTGTGTGGTACCTGGTGAGGATGGTGGCGGCGCGCAGTTGTTGCGCCAGCAGCGCGGGCACGCCGGCCCCCAGCGCGCGCACCGCCTCGTCACTGCTCACCGCGGTGTTATAGAGCGTGGTGTGTGTGTGTGTGTGTGTGTGTGTGTGTGTGGTACCTGGTGAGGATGGTGGCGGCGCGCAGTTGTTGCGCCAGCAGCGCGGGCACGCCGGCCCCCAGCGCGCGCACCGCCTCGTCACTGCTCACCGCGGTGTTATAGAGCGTGGTGTGTGTGTGTGTGTGTGTGTGTGTGTGTGTGTGTGTGGTACCTGGTGAGGATGGTGGCGGCGCGCAGTTGTTGCGCCAGCAGCGCGGGCACGCCGGCCCCCAGCGCGCGCACCGCCTCGTCACTGCTCACCGCGGTGTTATAGAGCGTGGTGTGTGTGTGTGTGTGTGTGTGTGTGTGTGTGTGGTACCTGGTGAGGATGGTGGCGGCGCGCAGTTGTTGCGCCAGCAGCGCGGGCACGCCGGCCCCCAGCGCGCGCACCGCCTCGTCACTGCTCACCGCGGTGTTATAGAGCGTGGTGTGTGTGTGTGTGTGTGTGTGTGTGTGTGTGTGTGTGTGTGTGTGTGTGTGGTACCTGGTGAGGATGGTGGCGGCGCGCAGTTGTTGCGCCAGCAGCGCGGGCACGCCGGCCCCCAGCGCGCGCACCGCCTCGTCACTGCTCACCGCGGTGTTATAGAGCGTGGTGTGTGTGTGTGTGTGTGTGTGTGTGTGTGTGTGTGTGTGGTACCTGGTGAGGATGGTGGCGGCGCGCAGTTGTTGCGCCAGCAGCGCGGGCACGCCGGCCCCCAGCGCGCGCACCGCCTCGTCACTGCTCACCGCGGTGTTATAGAGCGTGGTGTGTGTGTGTGTGTGTGTGTGTGTGTGTGTGTGGTACCTGGTGAGGATGATGGCGGCGCGCAGTTGTTGCGCCAGCAGCGCGGGCACGCCGGCCCCCAGCGCGCGCACCGCCTCGTCACTGCTCACCGCGGTGTTATAGAGCGTGGTGTGTGTGTGTGTGTGTGTGTGTGTGGTACCTGGTGAGGATGGTGGCGGCGCGCAGTTGTTGCGCCAGCAGCGCGGGCACGCCGGCCCCCAGCGCGCGCACCGCCTCGTCACTGCTCACCGCGGTGTTATAGAGCGTGGTGTGTGTGTGTGTGTGTGTGTGTGTGTGTGTGGTACCTGGTGAGGATGGTGGCGGCGCGCAGTTGTTGCGCCAGCAGCGCGGGCACGCCGGCCCCCAGCGCGCGCACCGCCTCGTCACTGCTCACCGCGGTGTTATAGAGCGTGTGTGTGTGTGTGTGTGTGTGTGTGTGTGTGTGTGTGTGTGGTACCTGGTGAGGATGGTGGCGGCGCGCAGTTGTTGCGCCAGCAGCGCGGGCACGCCGGCCCCCAGCGCGCGCACCGCCTCGTCACTGCTCACCGCGGTGTTATAGAGCGTGGTGTGTGTGTGTGTGTGTGTGTGTGTGTGTGTGTGTGTGTGGTACCTGGTGAGGATGGTGGCGGCGCGCAGTTGTTGCGCCAGCAGCGCGGGCACGCCGGCCCCCAGCGCATGCACCGCCTCGTCACTGCTCACCGCGGCGCACACTCGGCTCACGTACTCGCGCATCGCCGCCGTACGCACCTCCTGAAACATGCACACTACGATACTATTTTGTCTTATAATTTATTTTTTTTGTATGGCAGCCCTATTTTATAATTCTAAAAATTAATTCTACGTTAACGAGTTATCCAAAAATGATACCAAACTTGTCATAGTACATACGGTTTTAGAGATATAAGCGTCAACAAGAAGGGCGGCAAAACCTAACTTCACCCCCCTCCCCCCGGCTTCAGAGGGGGTACCAGTCGTGGGTCCCGGTGTATTTCTACTCAGGACTACCTATTCTACAACCATGCCAAGTTTCATTAACTTGTCCAATTTCAATAGTTTTTTGCACTAAATATCCTACTATTATGACCATTTCAATTTTTATAACTTTTTGAATCGTTATATCTCAAAAACGGTGGCTCGTAGGAAAAAAGAAATGATATATTTTTGTAGATAATTTTATGATCTACAATCTTTGCCTGAAGTGTTTTATGATGAAACTTACCGTTTTGCTGAAAATCGCGAAAAACACTTTTTTTTTACCTTTGACCTTGAATAAAAAAAAATCCATATATGAGAACCATGGGGAACTTTCAAATTTATTTTTAATCATATTTTAAACAATCTTACCGATTTTCAGCTTTATGGGAATTTATGTAACTTCGAATGTCTAAATTGACCGGACTAGTAATATAGTGACCTCTTCAATATCCTTGATGGGCATCTTCTGGCTGGCGAGGATGGCGGCGCGGCGCTCGCGGAAGTGCAGGAACCAGCCACGCGACTCGCGCTCCAGGATGGCCTGCAGCAGCGGCGCCGCGCGGCGGAGAGTGTCGCGCTTGTACAGACGCAGGTCCACCTTCACACATACACACACACATTACACATTCTACACAGTGTGCTCAATTCTGCCGTGGCCACTAAAATCTCTAAATTTAAGTTGTTGGTCTCTTTCATTCATATGGGAATCGAAAAGGATGGGGAGATGAATGCATTTAATTTTGAATGAATGATATTTAAAATAAGCAGCGCAGCTGTCATAGTCAGCTTTTTTTTTTTTTTAATTTAGTGAAGGTGAAAGGTGGGGTGGAATCGGCGACATTGGATTTCATACGAAGGGCGCATTATCGCCATTCTAGACAGTGACATACGTATGTACGGTCCCATTCAAAAGCCTCGGTCACACACAGCGATTAGTCGCTGCGAATTGGCACTCACAGCGAGAACTCGCTCAGTGTGACGTTCGCCTCAAATACGAGTACAATCCTAACCGTGTTCATTTTTATTCGCAGCGACTATTCGCTAAATGCGACCGAGGCTTAAGTCCAGTCATATCACGTGTTTTTATACTTTCCTCATATATTGTTACTAGCGACCCGCCCCGGCTCCGCACGGGAAAATGGTTATTGTGGGTTATCCTTAAGTATATTATGTATGTAATATGTATTATACATATAAACCTTCCTCTTGAATCACTCTATCTATTAAAAAAAAACATCAAAATTCGTTTCGTAGTTTTAAAGATTTAAGCATACATAGGGACATAGGGACAGAGAAAGCGACTTTGTTTTATACTATGTAGTGATTCATACCTGTGTGTTCTGCGGCGTGGTGTATAGCGTGGGCACGGGCGGCGCGCCGCGCTCCCGCAGCTCCGTCTTCTCGGTGGCGGCGCGCCGCATCGCGCGGGACACCCACGCGGCTAGCGCCGATATGTCCTGCACCGCAAACAAACAACATCAGCAAGCCTAGCACGATGCACTGTGACAAGCGTAATCTTTTTTATCTGTCAAAAACTGCGAGAAACCCGTCATATCAAAATTATGTCCACACGTGAAACATCATGTAACCCGTATGCTACAGTAACAATTTCAGTTGACACCCACGCGGCCAGCGCTGATATGTCCTGCACCACAAACAACCAACATAAGCAAGCATAGCATGGTGCACTGTGACAAGCGATTATCTCACTTGTATCTGTCAAAAAGCTGCGAGAAACCCGTCATATCAAAATTATGTCCACACGTGAAACATCATGTAACCCATATGCTACAGTAACAATTTCAGTTGACACCCACGCGGCCAGCGCTGATATATCCTGCACCGCAAACAACCAACATCAGCAAGCATAGCATGGTCACAGATTAATAAATAGTTACTAACGTTACAGATACATCACTCCATACAAAAGCGAAAATATCTACTCTTATATAGGCTTAAAATCTTAATAATAATAATTTCTGCTCAGATATTCATAGTTTTGGCGAAATCGTGCGGTGCAAGCGCTCAGGCGGGCGTTCTGCGCCCCTCTGTCCGTTGTACGTTCGAACATACGCGAGCGAGTGACGGAAGCCTGGCATGGTGCACTGTGACAAGCGTAGTCGTTTTTATCTGTCAAAAAGCTGCGAGAAACCCGTCATATCAAAATTATGTCCGCCACACGTGAAACATTATGTAACCCGTAGGTACCCGTATGCTATAGTAACAATTTCATTTGACAACGTAGATTTGATGCATTCTCAAATAACTGCCATATGGATTGTAAACGTCGCGTTTTCTTACTTCCTTTAATTCATCATCATTTGGGGCAGAAACATGCAAAATAGGCACGCTTGACTGAACTGAACTGGGGCAGAAAGGGCTTCCGGCCGCGCGCCGCAAGGCGTAGTGTGTGGGCAGGCCCCCCACGAGGTGGACCGACGATCTGGTGAGGGTCGCGGAAAGGCGCTGGATGAGGCCAAGCAGGACCGATCATTGTGGAGATCTTTGGGGAAGGCCTTTGTCCAGCAGTGGACGTCTACAGGCTGAGATGATGATGATGATGTATGTGCGCTATTAAATTGTTTGTTACCTCTCGATGCTCAGGTAGACAGACCAGCTCAGCAACTAGGTATCTGGACCTTTCTTCGCGAATCTTCTTCTCCAGGTCTCGCGCTTCAAGGGAGGGCATGCCGATGATTAGGTCCAGTAATCTGACGACACAAAACGTGAATGTCAGTCGTATTTCATTTGTAAAAATTTTTTGTATCTTGAAGTTGTTTAAAATAACTTCTAGAATATTTGAGCGCTTACAAAATTGTCGTGTGCAATGGTGACATTTGTAGATTGCATCCGTCATTTTTAACTATTTCAAAAATAGAATTAGCAAACAAAAAAAAAAATTGTTATTGAACCCGTACACAAAAATTTCACCAGAATGAATTGAGAAATGCAACCTGTAGAAGAAAACAAAGATAACAGGATACCTATTCACTTTTTTATAGTTTTCGTGGTTATTTTATTTTAATGTGCCTTACAGGGTCCGTGTTGTCGTAAATAATAACAATAACAATATTATATACATACTAACACTCACTTTAATACATTTGTAAATATGGAATGCAATAAATAATTAAGTATTTATACGAAAGCATTTTTGTACAAGAAACTTCGGTCGCTCGGTAAACAATACCTGTGCAATCCAGCCAGTAACGCCTTAGCCCCAGCTATGATGGAGAGCGTCTGATCGCGCATCAGCCTATCTCTAGCCACCACCACAATCAGCGCAGTGGCCCGAGCCACGTGGCAGTACAACTCCTCCCGCGCCCTCTCCCGCCCCCGCTGCAGCCACGGCGCGACCCGCCACACATGCGTCTGACCGGGGAAATGGCGGGACGGCACTTCGAATTCGCTGTTGAGAGGGTCACACTTAAATGCTGGTATAACGGTACAGATAAAAGCAAGAACCCTTTACATGGCAGTAGTGGCCACTATATTGCCACCTTAATTTTAGCAAAAACTTGTAAATGGCTTTAGTTCCCATTCATTGTTGCAAATCGAAGTTTTATGTAACCAGCTGTAAGTTTTCCATTAAAGTAAAATAAAATAAAATAAAACATAAAGTCGTAAACGAATGCATTTTATAAAGTTGTTTTGGCTTATAAAGTCTTTCTGGGCTCACACCACTGTCAAATGCACTATTCCATACTGCGCGTGCAAGATTCAAGAGTGGTTTTAGAAAAAGTTTAAATTTGCGGGATTGGAGCCCTGAATACGAGCTTTGGACTTTGCACCGTTGTTCTTTTGTCGTAGAATCGCGGTGCATATGCTCAGCTTACCTTGCACTTGACAGTAAAAACTTTGTTTTAAATTGGGTAAAAAATCGAGCTGAATTCCATAAAATATTGAGTAAAATGAATACAAAAGTGAATTTTATTTTCAGTCGTGTAGATATAAAATTCATTATAATGTTGCTATTTTTTAAAGATGTTCTTTGTTTTTTTTTAATACAAATAATATTATGGGGAAAAGAATGATTTTTTATTTTCTTATTAGTAATACGAGTTTTATTGATTACTATTAAAAATGGACAGTGAGAAAGGAAGTAAACAGTAACAGACAAAGGTATACAGGGCGTAAGACTACCAAGTCCGATGAAGCTTGATTCGTCGCACTTTTTGGACTCAAGCATAGGTCCATTAAAAACGAAAAGGGCGTAAATAATGGCGGCTTAGCAAATGCTGAAGAGACACGCTCAGTAAATGGTCCTGAGCAACTTTCCCAAATATACTTCTCAAGGAAGCTATAAAAAAATTCAACATCTCTGAAACTCTCCGAATAAAATAACTAATAGTTTATTGCTTTTTCAACAGATGTCGTCTGTTAGCGCATATTTGTATTTACTATCTATAAATCGATGCGAAAAATTAAAATCATTGAGCTTGGGCAGGGACTTGAACCCGCATCTCTGGAGTGCACTCTAAAAGCACTTTGTAAAATAAATAAATAAAATAAATAAATAAAATCCATTTATTTCAGACATTACATTACATCCATATTATTATTGTTATAAACATTAACTTAACATTATATTAAATTATATTAAATTAAATTTAAATTTAATTAAATTAAAGCGTTAAATAATTTCGTTGAGCTTGTACGGAGACTTGGTGGTACAATTGGTAGTGCGCCTATATGGCCCGGATAGCCAAGGAGATGCGGGTTTAAGTCCCTGCCAATGATTTTCATTTTTCGCTTCGATTTACAGATAGTATAATGACTGAGTATATTTTTAAAGAGTACAGATTGCGCTGTTTCCGAAAAAAAAAATTTTGAATTGAGAATTTTCTCTTAATCATTGACTGCGCAATACTGAGCATAGCTTCCAGTATTTGCTGATCGGCCACTCACACCCAACCCTGTGTAACTAAAAAAGGGTCTAGAAAAGGCGTTTCTATACACAGCAGATGAGGTCTATGAACATTGATTAATACAGGATCTCATAAGCTTCATGAAACGACACAATATTCCGATTTTCAAAATCACTTTAGGCCTTAACATAAACTGACTAAATAATAAAAACATGTATTGTTGCAGCAAAAAACCTTAAAAAAATGTTTCTTTTAATTTCAGGTTTAGCTATTAAAGTCTGGAATGTTATAAAGTGATTTTAAAAATTAGAATAATCATTTGTCTAGAAACTTATGGTGCTGACTGACTGACCATACATCAATGCATATCTTTCAATTGGCTTCAAGAAATTAAACAACATTCCAAAAGGAACATAAATCACATTTTCATGTAATGTGTTTGGTTGGCCATTATGCGTTTATATAAAAAGTTATACATTCGTTTTCAAAATTCGATATGTTCCTTAGGGAAAAATATTCAGTATCCCAAGATATTGCAAGGATACTATATGTGGTTTCTAATATAGGATAACGACACTTAACATGCGATGTATGAAATGCGGGTTTATTCACACGTAGCACTAAATATGTTCTCGAAATCAAGAGTGAATTAACACTTATGAGATCAATGAAATTAAACAAAGAAAATAAAACAGTAAATAAATAAAAATAAATTAAAGGAATCCGTTTAAAAAAAGTCATACACAGTCAAATAGATATATGGAAAATTTATATAACAAAGAAGTAAAAATAGTAAAAATAAAATAGTAAAGTATAAACAATTGGCGCAATGTTGGGATGATTCATACAAAACAGATACAAAAATACACAAATTAAATAACATACATAAATATATTTGGGTAACGTACCCCCACTCTCGAATCGATTCCAACTGTTTAGCATTCAGCATCTTCGGCTTATAAACCCTCTCCTTGTGCAAGCTTTCGAAAAATTTACCTTTATAAATAAATATACTTAAGAAATAAAACAAATATTAATGCTACTTAAATATTTTTAGTAACAAAATTCGGTGTGAAGTTAAATGCAGTGTTGTGTTGATAGATAAAATAATTATGACATATGTATTATGTAAGCTATAAGCTGTAAGACTACTGTATTTGCGTTAATTAATATGATTAATCTCTGTGGCATATACTAATTTGTTCTATGTAGTAGATAGTATCAATTCAGCCGAATGACGGCCACAACTAGAGCAAAGCCTACCCAAAGATCTCCACAACGATCGGTCCTGCTAAGCCCGATACATCGGTTTCTCTCGCCCCTCGCCAGATAGTCGGTCCGCCTTGTGGGGAGCCTAACCACGCTTTGCTTTCGCTATTTAAAAACCTTTCTGCCCCAAAGGCCGTCGAATCAGTAAGATACGTGAACATCTTTCGGCTGAAATGATGACGATAAAGGTAATCTATTACAGTGTAAGGATCTAATGTGGATGTCTAGATTGAGATGATAATGAACATATGATGATATGATAACACATATTTATGTAGTGTTGTGGTTAAAACGAAGTATTTTGAGTGATAATAATACATTATTTCTATTTCAGATAATAAAATCTATGTCAAAATAATAACGCTGCTGCAAGGCTGCTGTCTAGCCTCTCCAAGTTATTAGGCAGCCATCACGGTCAGTCCAGATCGAGATCCGTTGATCGTGATCGATCAGTGATCTTCATCCCCCCGTAACATGCAGTGCTATGACAAAAGTTTGTCGCACATTTAACTGTCAAAAACCTGCCATTTTGAAATATCCTCCAATAGGATAAATTATTACGCACGACAAATTTATGTCTGTCACGCGTGGACCGGGCATGTTAGAGGGGCAAATTGATTTTGTTGTGTTGGATTGACGGATCGCGACATCGGATCACATATTATTTAGATATTCTAATTTCCATTGGGATCCATGTTCCTGGTGAGATCTCGATCCAGACTGGCCGTGTAATGGCTGCCATACGAGACACAAAGATATTATATTCTATGCTCAAAAGGAAAGTTGTGTTAATCGTGGGGTTCGCGGCTTATGCTCTCAAACAGTGTTCATTAATATGATGACGACGCGATGCCCTCATCCAAATTAAAAAGCAGAATGTCGTATGTGATTAACATGTTAATATTGGTAAGGGGCTTAAGTAAGGATGCGCTCCACACTGCACTTTGCAGTAATTGAACTTAACAAGTTGGAGGGACTGCGGTGGGATCATTTCCGGAACGAATGCTAATGCATTGTGCCAATGAAGTGGGGACTTATATCAGATTAAAAATTGGAAGAAAGAAAAATTTCCCAACTATATCTAATCTAGTCTTGGATTGAGCAAAGCTTCTGATGTGATTAAATGCTTGAAATAGTCTATAATAAATAGATTGACAGTTTTAATCTTGATAAATATAAAAGTTACTCTAATATGCGTGTCAAATAAGAATAGGACTGGCGCCATCTAGAATTGACAGTCCCTCCTTTTCTAATTTGCCAAATAAGAAAAGGAGGGACTGTCAATTCAAGATGGCGCCAGTCCTATTCTTATTTGGCACGCATAGTACCTATTTTTACGCGAAATATCGAAAGTACTCGAAAGACAGACTAGGTACTTCTTATTAAATTATAATCGAAGCGAAAAATTAAGATCATTGAGCTTGGGCAGGGACTTGAACCCGCATCTCCTGGTACTTCTTAATTAATTTTATCAGAGGAAAATGGGAGAGTAAGTACAGTGACTGAACTCCGTAAGTACGTAATTGCATTAACTTTAAAATGCGGTCCATTAACAATACAATGCGGTTCGCTCGTCCATGCGCGCGGTACTGCGACCTACTTGGTGTCAGTTACAATATGATACACCTACACTAATAAAATACAGCTACTGGCTCAGTAGGGACACAATCATACTTCGTCATTCGAGTAGTTGATATGCGTTAAATTGAAAACAAAACTGGCCAATGTGGACTTTAATATTGCGCGCCGGAAACTCGAGAAGTTGTCAAACGTAACATAATGATGACAGAACTACTATGGCTCTTTTGTCACTTTGTCGCGTTTGCATTTACTCGAGATTTTCGCGATTCGAGCCTATATTATTTTGGCAATTTTTTAAAACTATTTTGACCATCAAGGAAGTCCATTCCAAAGGAAAAGACAACCAATCACATTAATTTTAGAGTTCTTTAATCAAACGCAGAATGCAGATAAATTCTGTCTTGTATATAATTAAATAAAGAAAAATCAAACCTAAAATTTTGAGTATACAAGTCTACTATAGCTTTCATTTTTTACACTTTAAATAGTATGTTTATAAAATATCCTATTAAACTTAACGAGTATAAAGGCCTATTCTTATTTCACGTGATATCCCACCATATAAAGCCTGATAATACCTACTGATCTTGGGGGCACCATAGTTTTTTTTCCCGACGACTGGCAACGACTGCCATTATTCCATTGAATTTGGCGGGCTTTTATAATTATCAAACTTTACTTAGACTCAAGATTCTACAGCTATCGCGACACCGGAACCGAGCGTAGCGATTTACCGACCTAAAAAGGAGTTGCGTTTATTTATAATAATGCGAACTCCACGGAAGGTACTAGAGCGATACGATACCAAAAAATACGGCGACAGCGGCAAAACGAGCGTATTCAAACCGCGGAAGGAGCGGGCTGCGAGTTTATATGCAGGCTGTCCAATAGAAAATTAGAGCAATCTGTGTCAGAGGCTGCATATAAACTCGGATATCGTCCTGTGGCTGTGGATTCACACCTTCAGCTTTGAATAGCGAGCTATTCGCACAACATTGGGATAACTCTACGGACACAGGTAGTGAATAACGGTTAAGTTCAAGTAGAATATGAGAATGTAAGTGTCATTGCTGATTGATTCGTGTATTCTAAATATGAATAATACTAAGATAAGAGGCATCAAACTAAAACTCTAAGGCAGGTATTTCACTGGCGACGACGACAAAAGACGAAAGGGACGCAGTTATGCGCAAGAGTGAGCGCTGTGTATGTTATTTCATTCTAACGCATAACTGCGTACCCTTTCGTCTTTTGTCTTTGTCGCCAGTGAAATAGGTGCCTAAAACGGGGCTTGGTCTTACCCTTTCTCTCTGATAGCGTGTAGTTGTTTGGGGGAGAGGGGGTGGGGCTCCAAGCCTGCGTCGAGGGCGGCTGCATCGAGCTCGTCGCACGGCGGGGCTACTATGATGTCCGACGGACGGTTGCCGGGACCAGTAAACCGGGACGGAGGGAGTACTAGGAAAAACAAACAAAATGCATGTCTTGCACTAACTGTCGTGGATGGCAAAGTGGCTAGGCCCGTTGACTTCCATTCCGAAGTTCGCGGGTTCAAACCTCGGCACGTACAAATGTGTTTTCGATTTTTGAATTCATATGTACGTTTATTCGTTGCTCTTACGGTGAAGGAAAACATCGTGAAGAAACCTGCACACAACACCTTTAAATCAATTCAATGGTTGTGTGTGAAGTTGACCAACCCGCACTGGGCCAGCATAGTCGACTAAGGCCTATTCACCCTGGTATCGGGGTAGGCTCGAGCCCCTCGGTGGGGACATATAAGAGCTGTTAACGATCTTGCACTAACTAGGGTCTGTCTTTGGCCCTTTGTCATTTGAAAAGATGAAACAATGCTTGTTGGTCTTTTTTAAGTTGTGTAGGCTCATTGCTGTACATTTAGGAGATAAAAGAAAACAATATGATAAAATAAAATTCGAGGGTATACTGGGAGAACCGGATAAGTGCGCGATTTGTCAAACTGAGAAAAACGCATTTGAAGTTTTGAGCGATTATAGTTTAACGTTGAAGCATAATTACAAAAATGTATAACTTCTTTCACTTAGATACATTATCAAAGTTTATTTTAATACAATAGTATGATCAATAATTTTTACTAAAAGTGGAGAAAATAGCGAAAATTGTTACAAAGGTCTGCAGTTATTTTGTTTTACCTGAAATTCGTAATAGAGCTGTAAATGTCTTAAACAAATGGTTATCTTTACCAATTATACTAAAAAAGGTACACTGTAGTGTAATAAGTCAGGTGATGTTAAAATATTTGATTTTTTTTCTCTAATACGGCGGTAATACTTATTTTTCTCCAAGTTATCTGTTTTTACCTGTACATATTTTGAAAATTAAGACATTAAAAACAAAAAGTGTTATTAATTTTCCTTATTGTAAGCTTTCATAAGATTGAATAGTTTTATTGTATAGATAAAAATAGTAATTTAAAATATTTATAATTATTATAACCAAGATTAGAGGAAATTACGCAATATTTTCTTCGCAGAACATCGCTTCTTCCTCTTGACCATTTCCAGGAAAACTAGCTAATTTCTTCAGATTGTACCATCTGGTCTGGTTCTTTCCCTTTTTTCGTGTAGTTATTTTCTTTCATTCCTTGCCAGTAACATCAATGTAATTAAAAGTGTCACTCATCATTTCAGCCAAATGACGTCCCCTACAGGACCAAGGCCTCCCCCAAAGATCTCCTGCTGCCTCCATCCAGCGACTTCCCGTCGGTCCACCTTGTGGACATGTTCGTCGGTTCTACGCGCAATGTACCCCGCCAACTGCCACTTATGTTTAGCGATTCTTTGCGCTATGTTGGTGACTAGTTCTCCTAGGGTCTCATCATTCCTGATTCGATCACGCAAGGAAACTCCAAGCATAGCCGTTTTCATCGCTCTTTGGGTGACTTTGAGCCTTCTTATGAGGCCTATCGTAAGCGACCACGTCTCGTATCCGTAAGGCCTCAACACATTTTTCAAAGACTTTTGACTTGAAAAGCTGGGATTTTGTGACGAACGCTGCCCAGCCGATTTGTATTCAATTACGACCTGCTTCTCGAATTTGACACTTTGAACTTTGAACTTTGACAATAATTTGTCCCAGCGTAATGGTTAAAACTATATCTTCGAGAGCTGAGTCCCTAACTTTTATTGGAGTAGGTATGTACAACGTCATGGGCGTTCGACATGACTTTGGTCTTCTCCATGTTCATCTTGAGTTCCACTTGTTGGGAGACTTTGTTGAGGCTATCGAGCATTGTGCCGAAGTCCTCCAAGGTCTCAGCCAAGACTACAATATCATCAGCAAACTCGCCATTGATATTGATGATTATGTCCTTCACAGTCCTGAACCTTTGTCATCCTCCAGTGCAGCGGTAAATAGTTTTGGCAAAATAACTTTTACCTGTCTCACACTTCGCTGCAGCTGCATTGGTCTGGAGTTCGGATTTTGGAGTTGGACTGACTTAGTGGCGTTCTCGTACAAACACTTCAGCACCTTAATATACCGGAAGAAACTGCAGCACTGCCCAAGTCTCAATCGAATCAAAGGCCTTCTCATAGTCCACGACACTAAGCGTAATGGCTGGTTATACTCTTCGGTCTTTTGTATAACCTAGCGCTACATGTGAATGTGGTCTATGGTACTATAATGGCTTTTTCGGAAACGGGCTCGGCAAGTGTAAAACACTGTAACTATTGAAATATACTACATTATACGATACGATACAATAATAAATAACATAATACGATAGCAAGCAAAACAGAATAAGTGAGCCTTATCTCTGTAGAAGAGGATCAAATTGCATTACTTGTGACGTGCAAAACAAAATAAACTCACTTATACTGTTCTGCTTGACAACAAAACGAATAGCTGATTCTATTTTACCGATGAAAAAACTAATATGATCCAATGTATTGTTTTACCTGTTAATATAAAGTAAAATCATGAAAAGTATTTTGGTGGGTAAAGAGAGTAAATTATTTTATATCTTTTTCACTGTAAACAAAAATGATATTTTGTTTTTTAAGGGGCTATATCACTTTTTGCTTATAAATTTGTTAAAAAATATGGCAGATATTTGCTTTACGTGGAGAAAAACTCCGTTGTTACAGCTCCGGCAGTTATATGGTTTTGCCAGGTAAAAAATGCGACAAAAACTTAGTATGCTGTATTGATAACTCATTTTTTCATAAAATTTCACTTATTCGGTTCTCCCAGTATCTTATCTTATCTTAATTAGCCATACGTGTCCCACTGCTGGGCAAAGGCCTCTCTCCGCTCCCTCCATGACTCTCTTTCCCGTGCCTCTTCCTGCCATGCTTCGCTGAAGGCGTCTAGCTCGTCTCGCCATCGTCGTCTGGGTCTGCCGCGTCGCCTTCTCTCAGTTGGTGGCATCCACTGCGTAGCGGTTTTTGCCCACAATATATCTGGCATGCGGCAGACGTGACCGGCCCAATCCCACTTCAGTTTGGCGGAAGCGTAGGTCACATCAGCAATCTGTGTTTTAGAGCGCAGTATAGTGTTCCTGACCCTGTCGATCAGTTTCAGGCCCAACATACTGCGCTCCATGGCTCTCTGGCAAACCGCGAGTCTGGACCTTTGAGCTTCCGTCAAAGACCAAGTCTGAGCTCCGTAGGTGAGTATTGGGAGAATGCATACGTCCACGAGTTTACGTTTTAAAGATAAAGGCAAGTCACCTTTCATGTATTCCTTCATCGACCAATAACTCTTCCAGGCATTTTCGGTGCGTCGAGCAACTTCTTTGTCTTGTCTTGCCTGAAAAGAGACTATTTGGCCGAGATAAATATACTCGTGGACATATTCCATTCTCCCGTCATCTACCATCACCACCCTCTTCGAGCTATTTGTCATAAGCTTGGTCTTTGACATGTTCATCATCAGTCCAGCCCTGCGACTCGCTGTGCTGAGGTCTTGCAGCATTGCCTCTAGTTCAATTGCTGAGGACGAGAACAAGACAATATCGTCAGCGAAACGAAGATTGGTAAGCTTCCTTCCACCAACGTCTACGCCCCTTCCATCCCACGCAGGCCCTATCGTCTTGAAGATCTCTTCCAAGGCACAGGTAAATAACTTCGGGGACAGCGGGTCTCCCTGTTTGACGCCTCTTTCAATGTGGAATGATGGACCTGTAGACTCTAATTTTATTGCGGCTGTACTACTTTTGTATATAAGTTTCAGAAGATTAATGTAAACGGGGTCTATTTCTTGTTTGTATAGGGCATCAAACAAGAAGTCGTGCTTTAAGCTGTCGAACGCCTTGGAGTAATCGACGAAGGCTAGATATAAGGGAAGGTTAAATTCTAAGTGTTTTTCAATTAGTTGATTTAAAGATTGCAGGTGATCTGTAGTAGAGAGGCCAGGTCGGAAACCTGCCTGTTCGGGTGGTTGGTGGAGATCCAGTTGCCCCGCAATGCGGTTTTCAATTATTTTAATAAAGATTTTATAAATGTGCGAAACTAAGCTGATAGGTCGATAATTATTTATATCACTTTTGTCTCCTTTTTTGTGTAATAATATAATGTTTGAATGGCAAAAGTTGTTCGGCAACTGCCCTGTAGTTAAAATTAAATTGAATAAGTTGGTCAGGTAGGGTAAAAGTATTGGCTCGCCTATTTTAAGGAATTCCGAAGTATACCCTCAAATATTAATATGATTTCTGTACCCGTGGCAACAAGACCAATTACTAAGGGTTTGACGGTTTGACTGTCCATCTTATGACCAAGTAACTCTTTAAAGCCTGACCAGAGAAATAAAAAACCCGCTCTGGGGGCGCCACATGTATATTTTTGTTTATGGCAACAATTTCCATAAAATTAGTTCCATTGAAATTCCGCAATATAGCGAGGCTTTTTTATCTTTTTGGTCTGGCTTATTTTAACTCATGGTTATAGTACTGAAAAACATTTGAACAAACATCAAGCATGAGATTATTGTATGTACATTCTTACATTCTTGATTGATCCCAATATACCAAAATATATGTTTATCATTGTTGTTCAGTTATTAATTAAACTAATAATTATGATCCCTTTCTTTTGAATTCAGCAACAGTTACAATTAAAATACATTTATTAAAGACTTCTCTCTGCTTGTTCTCAGCAGAAATGTGAAGATTTCTTGTACACTTACAAGAAATGACTTGAATAGCACTCAGAGAAACCACAACTTTCATTATTGAACTAATTACAGCATTCTTCCATCCAATATCACATGAATATGTGGTCTTTTGTGGTTTACAGATATTAAGTGATATTACCCTGTTCGTGTTTGTCTAGATTAATAAAGTCTTAATGTCTTTAAAAACAGTGTCTTTAGACTGTTTTTAAAGACAAATCAATAATTTTATACTTCTGCATAGTTTAGTTAGGGTCTGATGTAGTATTTGTGTATGATTATTAAAGCATTTTATAATCATACATATTTTATGTGTTTTATTGTGTAAGATGTCCCAAATATATTGTTTGTAATATTCTTGTAAGGCCATAATACTTCATGTTTTAAAAGTTTCTTGCATGCCATAATAACTTTAACAGCTATTTATCATATGTCAGCAATTTTTTTATTCATTTACGCTTGTCATCTGCTCAGCACATGTGCTGGACTGTGTGAATTTGTCTTTGTGTGCTATAAGATTAAAAAAGGTGTTTAATCACAATAATGTAAAGTAACACTTTAGGTGTATGATATGGTGGTAAACTAAGTGTCATTAGCACATTAATACATTATCGGCATGTGACGATGCACAGCATCTGTGGAGAGTGCGCCACCTACTTCCGATTCGATTTCCACCAATTAGAGGCCATTTCCTGTGAATATTGGTTGCTAATTTGACTTTGTGTCACCAGAGGACGGCTCGTTCGACCTTACCTCATAGCGTCGTTAACTTCCGATCTAACAAGATCTCAGTTTAAAGTCTGTCAAAATTTAAAATTATTTTTTGTAAAAAATATTTTATTTTAAATTTTATATTTTGCATTTAGAAGCGTATTCTAAATATTAGTCTAAATTTATTTATTTTTCTTAATCAAGAAATTAGTGACAGTGTAATGGAAATATTTTGATAAAATTTTTAAATTATTTTAACGGATTTAGAAGCGTATTTTAAATTCGTTGCTCATTACCGTGAAATAAGTGAAAATTAGTCTTTTTCATGTCATGATGTTCGCTTTTGCTACAAAAACGAGTATCTTAGAAGGTAACAGCTTCAATTTCACGTGAGTACTTCCAACTTTGCTTTTGTTTGAATAAGTCGTTCGTTAGCTGCGACGACTCAGAGGAGAATGTTTTCGAGCGTATCGAAGTTATAAGTGTTAAGGGCTCCGCAAGCCCATCTCGATATGATTGTGGGAATGCACCTACCCTACCATTACCTAAGCCGAAACTGAATAACTCGGTTGTTAGCTGTGACAATGACTCACAGGAGAATGTTTTCGAGCGTATCGAAGTTGCTTATAAGGGTTAAGGGCTCCGCAGGCCCGTCTAGATATGATTACGGGAATACACCTACCATTATCTAAGCCGTTGTTGTTTGCTCCACTGTCTGTTCATGTTATCGCTAGAACCATTATTGTCTAAATTAATCCAAACTGGGTGTTCACCCTGCGGCTTCGCCCAGGTCGTAATTTTTTACTTGAGAAAAATGGATTTTCCCGTTTTAAAACATTACATACAAACTTGTCAACTAATTACGTACACCTGACAATAATGAAGTCTTATCCTGCATACAATGGCTTATATAATGGTCACCTAGCTTTTTTCTCAAAGTGGCCTCAAGCTGATCTACAAAAATTACTTCATAGAAAGACTTGAGTACCTAAGGGTTACATTTTTAATTTAGCAGTTATTGAGCTTTTACAACCCGTCACGTGAATATCGTTAAGCCTCTTTATTAAAGTAACTGTATCCTCAATGCATTCTTCTTATCGAGTAAAGGTCAACCTATGGTGTCGGAATTGTTGGGCCGACTTGGCCTCCGACACGGCTCCTATATTGGCCACATCCGCAGATAGTAGCCGGGACTAACGGTTTTACATGCCTTCCGAAGCACGGAATGCATTGTAATAATATTTCGATGGAAGATATTTTTCAATAAATCAAATACAAGCTGCTCCCTTTTTCTGTGTAATGTATGTGGTCTATAAATGTGTGTAATGTATGTAAATAATGTGGTCTCATCTCACCACACTCAGGAAGATCTGTAGGTATTGGTTAAATTCTAGACAGTTAACTACACGGCTGGTCGTGGTGATTCACTATGTTTTGTTTCCGTATATGGCGTGTTGGTGAATTTAAATTTTTACTTAGCACAAAATCTGTACTACCCTCCATTCGAGTAGATGATCGACCGTGCCCGAACCTGGGCCGACACTTCATACAGAAAACGCATTTTGACAACCTTTAGTAAACTGAATATCCGCTACAAGTCAATAGCGCTAGGCGCTATGTAAAACACCTCCGAACACCACCGGCGGAGTCCCGTGGTGCCTGCGGTGTGCGGGGCGTGGGGCGCTATATCGGGCGGGGACTCATTTTGGTGCGGGGAGGTGAGTGTCGCTTCTGTACGAGTAGTACTATTTTTTTCTTCTACTATTTTTTTCTTCTGTGCCCGAACTGTATCTACCGCCTGACGTCTAGAGATATTTTCACAAGCGACGACAGCAAAGCAAACTATCGGCCGCCTCTCGGATTGGCTGGATACATTGCACTTCAACTCAAGGCGATTAACAAAGAAAGAAAATTATTTATTTATCACACGTTGCGTTACACATGTAACGTAAACAGGAATGTAATTCAGAGTCGTGAGATACACATGTGAAATAAAAATGTGATTGTGCTCTGCATTAAGCACATTTTGGCGTTATATGCAGAGAGAAGTGAAGTTTGTCAAACCGCAAGTTCAATCAAGTTGAGTGAAGCCGTTACTATCATGAAATAATTGATACATGAGGGCTGTTTCCGAGCGTATCGGTACAGTGATAGTTCCGTCTGGCTGCGTAGGCCAACCTGATGTGTCTATCATTAACCCTCGGCTAGTGCTTGCCTCTCAGCAACACTACGCAATTTCCTGTTCGGGGGCTGTCTTCGAGCGTATCGGGCAGTTTTCAGGCTTATCCGGCAGCGTATGCCAATTAGTGATGTCTAAATATGACGTCAGATGTCTGTCATGAACCCCCACCAGTGCTTGCTTCTTATCAACACTGCAATATAGCGGCGTCCTATTTTTTACATCTTCAACCAAAGATTTACGTAGGTTGCATCCTGGCGTTACACGGCAGCCCCGTCTATACCATAGGATAAACGCATTTGACTTAAGGGAACGTATCCCACCAAAATTCAGCCAGAGATTGGCTCACTTCAATCCTGTACAACCTAGCGGCGTCCTTATCCCACATAAATTTTCTTTTGGCTGCTTTTCAAGCTTAACATGGCAGTTTCGCTCGCCTGTACCCAAGGACATGCCATTTTTGATTTCGGGGAATATAATCTTCATTAACCTTTAGCCAGTGCTTGCCTTCAACACTGTACAACAACAGCGGCGTCTGACATATCTTCAACCAAGGATTTCTGTGGTCTGCCTGCGTGCGAATCGCACCAGTCTTCTCTGGTATAATAACCATTAGTGACGTCAGGTAATGTCTCCGCTTCTGTGATAGCCAGCACTACGCTTCTAATAGGGGTCCTATTTACACCTTCAAGCAAGGATTTTTATAGAGCGTATCGTGACGCTCGATTACACTACCGACACAGAAGGAAAGAACAGGTCGAACTGTTATTGATTACTTTCAGGTCTTTCTACACTTCTACAGTCAACAGCTTTGGCGGAAATGAAAGTCGGAGCCCAGATACCGCAGCTCAAAACAAATGGCATCAAACCACACCCGTGTGTCACTGGTAGTAAACAATTCTAAAATTACAACTGAAAGGTAACCAAGTTTAAATTACAATTTCCTTTGGTGCCTAGACCACTCTCATAGATTCTTTCTTCGCAAGAAAAAGAAGGGGAGGGCGCAGTCTAAGAACCCTTAATATGGTAGTCAGCCTACCGAAAATACAGCTATAACTACCGGATACCTTCTAGTCTTGGAACGGTAAATTATAATTCGGTTGAAATTGTTGTTGTAAAGAATATGAATTCAAGGTATATCTGCTAAGTAATTAAGCAAACCAACAACCAATTGTCTATTTACCCTCATCTTACCAAGTAATGTTATAATATAATTTACCTTAATAAAATTCTCATACATACTTACAAGTTAATGTTATTCGCGAAAATAAATTACCGTTCTTTGTCATACTTTAGTAAGTTTGCAGCTCTTATACATACATATATACATACAGTCGCGTGTCTTTCCCCGAGGGGTGGGCAGAGACACACTTCTTCCGCTTCATCCACATTGTTTTATAACTGGAATTTGTTGGGCGCAACCTCGTTCGTCCGTAAAATTTAATATGCGTAATATTCGTTTGCTGATATTATATGTAGGTAGGTACATGAATGCATATTGTATAGTATGAATTCTTTAGAGGGTTGTTGAGTTAAAATGCTTGTATAACGAGCTAGTATGTACTAGGTCGTGTGTGTATGTGTGATATGTGTTGTTTTCACCTTAGTTTCAATATACCCTATGAGTGAATGCCTCTAAATTTCTGGGTGCAGTGGTGATCATACTCGATCTTAAAATATTCATTTGGAAACATTTAATAATTTGCCGTTGCGGTTGAGTTATGGGAATTCGAATAACGTTTCAAGTGGGCACATTATATTAGGTACTAAGCTGAGGGGCAACCCTTGACGATTCTGTTTAATGATTAGACGTGATTGGTAAAATATTTTACCTTGGTTAAATAATGTTTTAGAACTGAGTATGCAGTCATAAATGGCTAAATGTAATTTTTTTTTTCTACCCTCAATAGCTTCTCGCAGCTATTAACCATACCTCTCTATATTGTGATTCAAAGAGTTCAAAGAATTTATTTTTTAACTTTTGGACATTATTACATCTCTTAGTTATGTCATTTTATTATTTATTTTATTTTATCATTTTATTATTTGCAAATTTTTATTCGCACCTCGCGGGTGAAATAACTACACAACGTCATAGTCTACCTTTCTTTCACGAATAGTAATCATGAGAGGAAGAACTTTCATTCTATAATATCATAGCAAGGATGATTCTAAGAAACGGGTCTACTAATTTTGCAAATGATCCGATTATTTTCTAATAAATTTGTTTAAGAGTTATTTTGCAGAGAACTTCAGCACAAGCATAATTCCTCATCACATAGCGTCGTTTAGTCACCAGGAGATATAAACACGTCTCTCACAGATGCTGTGCATCGTCACATGCCGATAATGATCCAAGTTTTACATAACAATAAAACTTGTATTATTGAGCAGAGACGATGCACAGCATCCCTTCAAGGGCTCCCGGTGAGAGACTTATGAGGTAAGGTCGAACGAGCCGTCCTCTGGTGACACAAAGTCAAATTAGCAACCAATATTCACAGGAAATGGCCTCTAATTGGTGGAAATCGAATCGGAAGTAGGTGGCGCACTCTCCACAGATGCTGTGCATCGTCTCTGCTCAATAATACAAGTTTTATTGTTATGTAAAACTTGGATCATTTTTAGTTAATTAGCAAAAGAAACACAAATAGAAACAAGTAAGTCATGAACTATTTAACAAAACTTCAGTCTTGTTTGCACGATTTTTTTGTATAAGTAAAGTCTTACCAATAGGGAATGTTTTCCAATGATAAAGGAAGTCCTCAGCGACTTGTTTGATGTTGTTGACGAGCTGTTCGACCTCCGGCGGCGCTCCCACGAGCTGCACGTCGAACCTGAGGGGCTCGCGCTCCGGGGCCGGCGCGTCGAGCACCAGCGAGCTTGGCCGCGACACCCGCTCGCCCGCCCCCACCTCCTCAGCCGCAGCCATCCTCAAACACCTCTCACAACCTCATTGCTTGCTACCCGACACCTCTACTCCCAACGTAGCTCTTGTTTTATTATTTACATCCACTCATTTGACCAATTTAGTCTATCAGCGAAACTGGCTCGACGGTGACATTCCTCGTTTTTAATCGGGAACTGCAGCCAGATGCGTGTGAGGCGATGCGATACGCTAGTTTTATTTTGTTTGCAGGCCTTTTAAAGGCCAATAAAAGAAAAATTCAGAAAGAAAGAAAACTATCCCCGATTCCAATCCAACCAACCAATTAACTTTTTTTATTGACTGACAGACAGACAGACAGCTAAGATGTAATAAATAGCATGAAATGGAACGTAAACAAACATTTATGGCACATTTGCGTATAATGAAACGAAAATCAGTGCTGCCAACTAACTTTCGAGTTTCCGTTTCATTATGAAAAACCTGTTTTACCGACAATCGTTTTATTTTCTACTAATAGATGGCGTAGTATGAAGGCAGCTGTGCTGTGTATTTCATTGGCCTCACAGAGTCGTACTTAGAAAAAAAAGAAAACATTTGTCAATGTGGTAATTTGTGTGGAGTTGTTTATTATTTCATTTCATTATCTTACACGTTCAATTGATTCATTTGTTGAATATACTTTAAGCAATATACATTTTGCAGTAAGAATAATATTATTTAGCTATCTATTACATATCTTTTGCAAGACTTTTCCTTTCTGTGTCGGAGGCCGAAGGCGCTGGGATTAGGTATGTCCTACATTACCTACTTTTCACGGTAGACTCGAGTGTTTCCGAATTATTTGCGTATTGTAACGTGTTTTGCTTCAGTTAAAGCCTCCGCATACGTTTATTAGTCCTAGCTCGGTAAGTTTTTCGTTTCGTTAATCGATTCTTTCGGCTTCTTTTGTTTTGGTAACGCCGCCTATTTTTTCAGAGATGGAGGCAATGGATATTCAGGCAGTAGAGTCAAAGCTCAGTGACGTCACGGTGACGGCAATACCGATGAGCGGCAAGAATGTCCACAAGGACTTGGGTCATGGAGGCAGCAGTCACGCCACGATATCTACGGTTCCTGCCGCGTCCCCGTCGTCTATCGGAAAAGACAAGGATGGGACATCGAAGTATGCCCAGCTACTAGCTGTGATTGAGGAGATGGGTAAGGAGGTTCGACCAAGCTACTCTGGTAGTCGCAGCTCTGCCGAGCGGCTGAAACGTGGCATTGTGCATGCTCGAATCCTTGTGCGGGAATGCTTGATTGAAACAGAGCGGTCTGCAAGACAGTAGACACTTATCTTCATCATCATCGCAGTCAATTCTAATGTACCTCATGATTTTTCTTGACATGAAATCAAGTTTTAAACTGCCAGTCTTTTTATGTGTTTGTAGTTAAAATGAAACATTCAAATTACTTAATATTACTCATTTTTACTTTTTAATCTCAAGGTGAAAGAACACCCAATCATTTTCAATCTTGCTTAGATCATACTCAATTGATGTTATTAGCAAAATGACACATCCTAGATGTTAACTATGATTTAAGAACATTTCTTTAGACAGTAACATTGAATCATGTTATCCACATAAATAAATATCTATCTACCCCTCAGGTGATCAATAATGTTACAATTGTTGTTTTAAAAATTATTTACAAGAAGATTCTTTAACAAAAGCTATGATTAGTGTTAAAATATAATAATTCAGGGTATTTAGACATAGTTAATAATTCAAGTTTTTATTCAACTGTATGTTATTAACTGTCATTTGAATTCAAATCACTATTTTAGTGTTGTATTCCAAAGAATCATGGAAAATATGAACATTTCTTTTGAACAATCACAGTTTGATAGATGTAAGTGTTAATATTAAGATGATCTGGCAGTTGAGAAATCGGTAGGAGCTTGTGAACAATGTCGCATGGGCTGTGAACTCAACATTTATTGTGAACATCTACCTCAGACGGAAACAAAATATTAATATTTATAATATTTATATGTCGTTGTCGTATATTTAAGCTGTGAGATCAAGTTTAATGTTTTTTAAATCAGTGGAAATGTTTCAGCAATAACATAGAATGGGATATTGTGTTACTAAGTTGGGTAAAATAAACATTACAGAAATTGATTTCACAAGGTTCATGAACCTCTTTTTTATACCAGATATTTTTAAATATTTGCTTTAGATCAACATTTTTTTAGTTTTATCTTTACACTTACCTTTAGTGTTTTATTTATTAACAAAAACTGACACTAAGACATCATTAAACTATTATTTATAGATCTGTAAAATTTCTAAAACCTTATTAATCTGGGACATTTATTTCATTTTATTAAGGGGCTCCCCTATGCTAAGTGGCGCCGCCATCCGTTAAAAAATAATAACTCGCGAAGTATACATTTTTTATAAAATCCGGACGGTCATTTTAAAGATTTGGTGTTTTAGGATATATAGAAGCCATCAACTCTGTTAGTTTGAGTTCGATGAAGTTACAGATAGAAAATTTGCCAAAAGTGGCCGTTTTTAGCAAATTTTCTATCTGTAACTACAGCGGACTATAATAAATACAGTTTATGGCCGCTATATATACTATAGCACCAAATCTTTAAAATGACCGTCCGGATTTTATAAAAAATGTATACTTCGCGAGTTATTATTTTTTAACGGATGGCGGCGCCACTTAGCATAGGGGAGCCCCTTAACTGTGTAAGTTAGCTTTTTGCTGAATGTTTATTTTGCTAGAGCAGAAGCTTAGCAAGTTTATGTAAGCAATATAGTTTGATATTAATATTATTATTATTCATTTTGTATTTGTAGAGCAGTGGTTCTCAACCTTTTATAGACTAGGAGTCACTAAGACTTTTTTTGCTTATTGATTGTAAAAAATCAAAACATTTTTTTATCATATGTGGTGGTGGTCTTCTGTCTCTCTCTCTTTTTCTCTCTCTCATCGTGACCTTCTTTCGTGAAAAAGGAATAGTTCTGAAATTTAAATATAAAAATATATTTACAAGAATTCGATTGCTTTTTCGTCAGTATATTGAGTTGTTTCTATTCTTTTATCTGTCTTTAGTTGCAGGTACCTATTGGCAATGCCCCAAAAATATTGCCAATCAGTTTTTTGGTTTTATTGGCAAATGTACTATTAAAAAGCCGTTTATCTTTATTTTTAACCCCCGACGAAAAAGAGGGGAGTTATAATTTTGACGTGTGTGTCTGTGTCTGTCTTTGGCATCGTAGCTCCTAAACGGATGCGCCGATTTTGATCTAGTTTTTTTTGTTTTCAAGGTGTAACAATCGAGAGTGTTCTTAGCTATGATCCAAGAAA